>QKYT01000669.1:6499-43378 GCA_003550305.1 Glomus cerebriforme
TTACATTTATTTATTTAAACAGTTGTATGACAAAATGATCACGAATTATGTAGCATAATCAATTGATCTACATCATTTATATAATAATGCTGCGCCGCAATTTACTATAACAATTATATCCCTCTAATGCAGATCGGCAATTAATTTTTTATGTCCAATTTTTGATAATGTTGGTCTTGTAATACCTGTTCAGAATCCAAAACATGCAAGAAAACAGCTAGAAATGCCATAATGTTTAGAGTAAGATTATTAACATTTGGTAACTCTTCTGCCCAATTTGATAATTTTTTACAACTTATCAATAAGCCCAACTTTATTTTATATAAAAATAATGTCATCAAACTAGACTATCAAGATGATGCAGCAGCCTATCATTCATTTTGTTCTTTAAACTTTCACCAATATCTAACAACTGATTATTAAATTAAAATTGGAATGGAAGGATTTGCAATTTATATCTTTGTAATAGGTAAATATTATTATAGAATATTTATTAATTATAATTTTAATTAAATTTTATTTAATAATTTATTTAATTTAATTATAAAGGTGAAATCATTGATAGTTATTTAAATTATAATATTGCATCACTTGAACGAATCAGAAAGGTTATAACAGGTTATTTTTTTATTCAATTATGGCATATTCATATAGAAATTCTCTCACAAAAATATCCTAACTTTATTTCTTTACAACAAAACTTTTTAGCAAATCAAACATTTGTTATTTTTACCTTTATTTGTGAATCATTAGTATTACTAGTTAAGGCATACTAGAAATATTATCCACAAATACCATTTTTACTTGGTATTACAGATCTGAGTCTGTTGAGTACTTTTTTAGCATTGCATGTCAATTAAATCCAGATTTTGACTTTGCAGATTTAATTCCAATGCTTTCTAAAATATCACAATATAATAAAGCTTTAAGATCAAAAAAATTATCTTTTGACCAAGAAAAAACTGTACATCAAGGTAAATATTTATTATTAATAATTAAATAATTTTATTAATATATATTTCTAATTTTTGATATTAAATATATTGAATAGGTTATCATTTTGACTATAACCCTAGTAATTTAGAAGAATCAATGTTAGAAATATTGAGATTATGGCCAATGGATGAATAAGTTTTACAAACAATAAAGCATTCATGCCATCTAGCTTATGAGCTTGCTTAATTTCTTAAAATGATTCAACCTGCAGATATTACTATTAAACAAAATCTACATATTTCAATTGGTGTATACGAAAAAGAAGTTTTAAATTCAAAAAATCAAAATCAAAATAATGAGAAACAAAATGAAAACATTGAATCTGATTTAGCTGCAGCATTAACAGAGGCTTCCAGTAAATGAAACGTGTATCAACAGAGGAATGTAATGAAGAGAATTTATCAGTTTTTTTTCAAGAAGGGTCTTTACAACTAAATAAAATTAATCAAGTTTCTGAGGATCTATCTGTTTTATATAATGAAGATAGCAGTAAGTCATATATACTGTAATTATTATAATACTAATAATTTAATTTTAATTATCATTTATTAATATTTCATATACTGTAGTTGATCTTGGATTTCAATATAGTTTTGATGATAAATTGGATTTTGAAATCCTATTTTACTAATGCCAAAGGCATGAAGTATATATTTCAAACCCACTTGAAAGAAAATTTAGAACAGTCTCTTCAAGACCGGATACTTCAGCTACCATTCAACCAAATAAGGCTAGTCATTTCATTGCCTATTTTACTAAAAATGAAAATCCAGAGCAATGATTTGTTACATAACATAAAAAATGTTAGAAGGAAAAATAGGAAAAATATATCAATTACTTTAGCTCAGCTTCATGTTAAAGAATTGGAACAATCAATAAAAAAGAAAAATTTAAATAAGAAAAAAAGTACTACATTCTCTTATCTAAAGCAAGTATATTTTATTAATTATTCATTTTTAATTTGCAGTTAAAAATACTAACTTATTATATCATTAATTTATTATTTTAAAGTTTCAAATATTGAAAATGCAAACATTTCAAAAGATTTTCTGTTATCTAAAGGAGATTATGTATTTGTTATATATGGTGATCAAATGTGCGTGGCAAGAGTTATTGCAATTTACTTTGAGGCATATGGTAATCATTGCAATACTGATGAAGCAATAACAGACCTAAATGATATATCTTACATATCTTTACATGTTTATATTCCAATTCATCATTTATTTAGTGATTTAACTAGAGAAGGATGCAATCTTTTAACCCATCATCTCGCTTCTAATATTATTTANCATATNGGACCAACTAATGTATTAGTTNAAGAAAATGTATTAAAATTGTTAGGAAATGAAAAGAAATACTATCATGAATACTTTAGTTGAAAGGATGTAATTAAAACAATACAATAAAATTAAAGATTATTTAATAAATATATACAAAAATAAACAATATGTAAATCATATGATTGAAGGTCAGGTTGCTTATTTTTTGCAATTATCTGGTGTTACGTGTCAAATTTATGTACTGATCTTATAAAAAACCCCTGCGTACAACTCTTAATAAAATTTTCAAAAGTCACCTTACTCCTATATACTGTATATATTTTGGGGTCCTATTAAAGGTTTAATGGTTAAACATAATTTTTTTACTGCTTTATACCATGATAACCAATCTTATTTCATGAATTTGATGGATTTTCAAAATAGGATGATNTAAAATTGTTTGATATTATCATAATGTTTCTTGTCTTTTACTTGAAGAACTAAAAAAAGAATAAATTGATTTTATAATATTTTCTACATGTTTACAATAAGAAACTTGTTTTTCTGCTGAATTACATGCCAATACCAGTCTGTAAACAATATAATGTGTAGTAAATAAATATGGATTTCTTTCTGCAATTTTTGCCGCAACTTCATTTCTTTTTCCAAGCATTACACTTGCTCCATCAGATGCAAATGAAGTGATTTTTGATATTATTCCTATATATTTTTAACAAATTGTTAATTAAATTTATTAAAATAAATAAATAAAAAATAAAAAAAATAATCTTTTCAAAACCTTTCTCATCAAAAAGTGTAATTATGGCATTAAAAATTGAATCCGCGTCTTTACTTTTTAACTGAATAAGCTGAAGATATTTAATTTTTATTACCCTTGGATACAATATTTAATATATATAATTATATGTGATTCACATGCTATATCTGTGCTTTTATCTATCATTATTCCAATAGAAGTAGAATTTTTCAACTTTTTCCAAATTTTTTCTTCAATTAATAAAGCAATGGCAGATAAAAAATCTCAACAGATACAGGATTTTCATATGTAACTGAATTTATATTAGAAATAATTTTTGGAGATTCTAAAGCTCGACTAAGCTGAATAACACTTGGAAATTTATTTAATAGTATATCATTTTTAGCTAACCAAAAAATAATTTTCATTAAACAACAAGTATGTTTATATGTTTTATTAATAGCATTATTTGTAACTTTTTTCATTTATGCTTTTGCAAGTTCAAGATTATTTGCTCGTGTATATATGCTCATCACATGTAGAATGTTCAGTTAGAACTGAAGCTTTCATATTTTTATATCCTAAATTTTAATTAATTTATTAATTTAAAAGTAAATGATATATGATTATAAATGAATAAAACAACATATTATACCTCCTTTTGCAAAACAATTTGACATTTTATGAGCTTTACAAATTGAACAAAATATCAATTTTTGGGATAAATACTTAACCATTCTTGCTGAAAAACTCCAGTTTTATGACTAAATTTTATTTTTTTAGAAGTTTGATAATGGCGTGTTATAGATTTATGAGTTAAAAAAGGTTTGTAAGTTAGGTTGAGTTTCATCCATAGATTCAGAAAGTCTGGTATCATTATCACAAATTATTTTCGTCTGAACTACTTTCTAAACTAAATATTCATTATTAATTTTATTATATTTATTATTTTTTAACAAATAAATATTACTTTTATTTATACAAATACCTTTCATATTCAGAAATTTTAGTATAATATTGTAAAATTGACATTTTTGAAAAAAAAGTTTTTTTTTTGCGAAGTTGAAATTATATATAATTTTCATCTTAATTACAGTATATCCAGAAAATTATCTGGTTAAATTTACCAGATATTTTCAAAAACCAATTACTATTTTATGCCCTGGACATGATGTCTTCGACATCATCCTACATATATCTGTCATGATGTCTAGACATTATCTTTTTGTCAAGTACAGCTTGCGATACTTTATGTTTTCTAATTTAGAATTTTTTACCAACCAAAAATGTCTTACCAATTTAATTTTATGTGTCAAGAGAATTGTTAGAAATTATAATATCGTGTGATTGCTGATTAGTAATATTAACTAAATTTATCTCATCAAAGAGAACAACATATCATGCATATATATTAAACTTTGTTATAAGCTTTTATTCGAACTTACAACCCAATCAACATCAATACTTAACACGAACGTAAAAATTATTTATTTATTTATCAGAAAATTTATTACAGATATTTTTTATTTGCTAATTTATTAAAATAGAATCATTTTTTTTACAGCTTATTGTACAGTCACATCAGAAAGTATTGCACAATTGAAAATTAATGTAAAAAATGGAAAAACTTTATTAATTTTCACTAACATTTACATAAAAAAAATTTTTTTAAATGGTTAATAATGTGTTGGCCCTCCTTTTGCTTCCAATATTGCATTAATTCGCTGTGATATTAAAGCAATAACTTCTTCAAAAATGGAGCAGTCCAAGTTCTCCCATTCTTTGCTTAACGCAACTTTAAGTTCACTTACAGTTCTAGGAAAGACCTCACGACTCTGGATATTGTCTTTTAATTACTTTCAAATGTTCTCTATTGGATTTAAATTAGGAAAATTTGCCAGCCAATTAATAATTACAATTTTATTCTTTTTAACTAATCTTTGGTTATTTTCGTAGTATAGATGGGTGCATTATCTTGTTGAAAAATTGCAGCCCTTCCTGTTAACTCACAAACTGTATGATGAAATGGACTTAGATGTGAATTTAAGATTCTTATGTAGGTATTAGAGTTGATTTTTTCATTNCCTTCTTTACTTTNATCACAAAAAACTAATGGCCCTTTTATTCCTCCTGCGAAACATCTCCAAACCATAATTGAATTTCATCCACTTTTAAATGTAGATGTCAAGCATTCAATATTAAACCTTTCCTCTATATGTCTCCAAACTTTTATTTGACGTGACTGCTTTCCAATCTCAATACTTGATTCATCAGAGAAAATTACTTGTGCCCAATCATAAGCCATTTTTTCTCTATATTTTTCATACCAACTAACATGAGTTGATGCATGTTTTTTTGATATAAAGGATTTTTTTGCAGCAACATGGAAATGTATTCTAGCATCATATAATGCTTGTTTAGCAGTTGTTAAACTACAACTCAACCCTAATTTGTTAATAACTTCATGTAAAGATTCACGTTGATTCTCTGTCACTTCGCTGATAAGTGCATTTTTCTCATTGTTATTGAGAGCAGGTGGCCGTTCTGACCGCAGTAAATTTTCAGTTTTTCCTGTCTTCTGTATTTGTCAATAAACCTGTGTATTGTGGACGGGTCACGTCCAATTTTTCTTGCTATTTGTGCAGGGTTAAAATTTTCCATATATGCTAGTATTTTTCCCTTCTCTTGGGAAGATAACTCAGTATGATGTGACATAATTTTTTTAACCATGAAATGTGTTTATCAGGTCATAAAATAATGAGAAAACTATTTAAAATTATAAAAATTGTGGTATAAATATCGTAAATTAATGTGTATCATAATACAATGCAAAATCATGCAATACTTTCTGACGTGACTGTACATCCCTCATTTCAATTTTTTTTAAAAAAAGGGTTCTTCACGTGATCTAATTAAATATACCGCATACATGAAATTCTCCCAGAAAAGATCATATGATGTAAATATATTTCTTTGCACAATGACAGTGTACTATATTTACAGATTCACAAATGAATTATTCTTTTAGGTAAAAGAGTTTTATGAATTAAAATCAAAAATATAAAATTTTTTACAAGATGAGTAATTTCAATGATTGCATAAATAGAATAACTAGATCAATCAGTGCATTTCTAATATTTTTCATATAATTTATTTTATCAATAAATAAGTGTGGGAGATTGAGCAATATTTTGTATTTCACCCCATTTGAAATACAAAATTATTATAGATTTATAATTAATTAAGAATTAAACTTTAGTCAGAATTTGAATTTACTTCTTGTCATTTGTAGTTTATTGTCTCAATTTGAACGTGAATCAATTTGCTTTATTATTATTATTAAGGTTCAGATACTGTATATCAGACCATAATTTGCTTCATTATGAAATAATTATATTTGTTTAATTGAGTATTTTAAATTTATATTTATTATATTTAATCTATAAGCTTATCAATTAACAGTTGAATAAATAAATAAATAAATTAATAAATATTTTACATATATGATAGTTGTAAATCTAAAATGACAATGCTTTCTATGCTTTCTATTGCCCTTTATGATGTTTTGGTAACTTTTGCATAATCTCACAATGCTTTCGCTTATGATTCTTTTGCATATGCTTTTCTAATTTATGTCTAGCATCTTGATCTCCTTGTTTCGCAGATTTTTTATACCAATAAATCGCTTGTTCTATATTTTTCACAGTTCCTTCTCCTTTTTCATACATAACAGCAACATTATATTGAGCTATTTGATTTTCTAAATTTGCTGCCTTTTGATATGATTCAAATGCTTTTCGTTTATCAACACTAGTTCCAATTCCATTTTGATAACAATATCCTAAATTATTCATTCCATTTGAATTTCCTAAATTTGCTGCTTTTTTATATAATTCAAATGCCTTTGGTTTATCAATACTAGTTCCATTCCCATGTTGATAACAATATCCTAAATTATTTATTCCATATGTATTTCCTAAATTTGTTGACTTTTGAAAGAATTCAAATGCTTTTTGTTTATTAACTCTAGTTCCAATTCCACGTCGATAACAATTTCCTAAATTATTTATTCCATATGCATTTCCTAAATTTGCTGCTTTTTGATATAATTCAAATGCTTTTCGTTTATCAATATTAGTTCCAATACCTATTTCATAACAATATCCTAAATAGTTTATTCTTTCTGAATATTCCCCTGATTTATTAAATAATTCAAAAGTTTTATCATGATATTTTTTAACACCACCTTTTTTATTCATACATGTAAGATTATATTGAGCTTCACTATTTCCTAAACTTGCAGCTTTTTGATATAATTCATTTGCTTTTTGTTTATCAATTTTAGTTCCAATCCCATCATCATAACAATATCCTAAATTATTTATTCCAGATACATTTCCTAAATTTGCTGCCTTTTGAAATAATTCAAATGCCTTTCGTTTATCAACATTGGTACCAATCCCATTTTTATAATAACATCCTAAATTATTTATTCCACATGCATTTTCTAAATTTGCTGACTTTTGAAATAATTCAAATGCCTTTCGTTTATCAACACTAGTTCCAATTCCATGTAAATAACAATTTCCTAAATTATTTATTCCAAAAATATTTTCTAAATTTGCTGCCTTTTTATATAATTCAAATGCTTTTTGTTTATCAATTTCCGTTTCAATTCCAAAATAATTAAAAACTCCAAGTAAAACAATTGAATTTGAATTATCTTGATTGTTTATTAACCAATTATAAATTTCTTGTAATTTTACATTATGATTGTTGAGATGATTAAGAATACTCTGATTTTTTTCTCCTTCCACCTTATTATAATTATCAATGATTTCATCAACTATATTAACCATATTATCATCAGCATCGTCAACATCATCAATTTCAATCACATCAACCATATCACTAACTATTTCAACATCCACTACATCAATTTCGTTTATAATTTGATTTCTTGATGATACTAAAGATTCTGTTTCTCTTGTATTCGTCTCGTTAAAGTTTTGAGATGATTCTTCAACTAATGAATTATTAATAATATTTTCGGATACTTTAATTCGTTCTGTATTAAGTTTATTTTCATTATTTTTCGTAATAATTGTTTTTAATTGAGAAACCACCTGATTTATAGTTGGCCGATTTACTGGTTCATCATCCCAACAATCTAAACAAAATTATATATTATAAAATTTTAATCTTTTAGTCAAGTAAAACAATATTATTATTAAATCATAACGTAATTAAGTTTAAATTCTTTACCAGTATAAATTTTTACATAATCTTCAGGTGTATTTGGAATAAGTGTCTCTCTGGAACCTTTTAAAATTTCCATGATTAAATCAAAATCATATGGTTCATTACAAAAAGGAGGATATCCACTTGATATTTCCCAAAATAATACACCAATACTGTATACATCACTCTTTTCATTTAACGAGTATACTTGTAATTGGTTATCATTGTTTCTTTTTCGACTAAAACTTTTTGGATCAACGTAAGGAATCATTCCAAATAATTTTGATTTAAACTTGGATGCTTCAATTCTTTTTGACAACCCAAGGTCGGCTAATTTGATAGTATTTTTATGAACTAATACACTGCCCGAGTGCTATTAAATATAACAACAACAACAATAATGATAAATAATTGCGTTAAAGTATGATACTAAAATATTCATAATAAAATAATAATAATCGATAAATATAAATGAATTACCAAATCACGATGGACGATTCCTTCATCATGTAAATATGATACAGCATTAGCTAATTGAAATGCCATATTAAATTTATCATTCCAAGTAAGATTTTCAAAATTTTCTTTTAAATAATTTTGGAGAGTACCACTATCGGCATATTCCATTACAAATAACCATTTTTTAGGATCGTTCTGATTGTCTTGTTAAAAAAAAAAAAGAAACAAAAAAAAAAATATTTATATTAGATTTATTTTACAAAGTTAAATTATATATTATTATAAATCAACCAACATAATTATTATATATCATGATCATTATTATATACCTGTTGCAATACCACAAAAGCGAATAATATTTTCGTGAAAATCAACCTCGTTCCGAAATTTAATCTAAATCATAAAAATAATTTTTTTTAAAAAAATTAGAAACGTATTGTATATATATATATATGATCAAAAAAATACGTATTATAGTTACCTCGTTAACAATTTCTTTAGCTATTATATTGTCAAGATTAAAAAAAGATTTCAGTGTTAAACATTTATGAAAATTTTTCCAATTTGCACAAAAGACTTTTCCGAATCTTCCGGAACCAATTTCTTTAATATTATAAAAATCTTCATGTTCATAACGTTTAATAAGTTTTTCAGAAAGTGCGTCTTCAATCCAATTAATCCATTCATTAGTATTAGTAGTAGCAGTTTGCATTTCTGTGTTATAATTAGTGATATTGTTTGAAACAAAGAAAATTTTAACAGAATCGGCGTTTGTACAAATTAAAGTATATTATTATTGTCAGACGATCACTTATATAACAAATTGGGGCAAAGCCATTTCGATCACGTGACTCCTTAAACTTGTCGCACTCCATGTCACGTCCCAGTTTTGTGAAAATTTATTTGTCACATACCTATTTGTCACAGGGTACTATGAAAATCACGTGATCGAACACAACCCCAAATTGGGTATAGGAAATTTTTTTTTTCTTTTTTTGAAATCGTTTTTTGGAGGGATGAATTATTGTTTGTCGATATATTTTTTTATATATCACACGAAGATTTACCCTTTTTTTACGACTATGATATATTGAAGATATTTATAATTGAAGAATCAATTGCGTCATACAATTATACGATAATGTGTTTAATTCACTAAAATTGCTTAAATTGAAGTTAATACAATTGAAGACCTTTATTTAAATAATAAATAATAAATTCTGAAATAAGTTTTCTAAAAAAAAAAAAAAAAATTAAAAAATAACGTTTAAATAAAACACTATAAACTTTTACAAATCTGATGGAATCATTTTTTAATCACATCAAGTATTTCAAATTACTCTTAGCTTCTTGATATCCTTGATCCGCAGACTTTTTATACCAATAAATTGCTTGATCAATATTTCTCTCAGTTCCTACTCCATTTTCATACATAAAAGCAACATTATATTGAGCTACCCGATTTTCCAAATTTGCTGCCTTTAGATATAATTCAAATGCCTTTTGATTATTGACATTAGTTCCAACTCCATGCTGATAACAATATCCTAAATCATTTATTCCGAAAACATTTCCTAAATTCGCTGTCTTTTGGAATAACTCGAATGCCTGTTGCTCATCAACACTAGTTCCAATACCATATAGGTAACAATCACCTAAATTATATATTCCACACGAATTTCCCGAATTTGCTGCCTTCTGATACAATTTAAAAGCCTTTTTTGCATCAACATTAACACTAGATTTAATTCCATATTCATAAAACTCTCCTAAATTATTCATTCCAGATGTACTTCCTAAATCAGCGGCTCTTTGATATGATTCAAATGCATTTCGTTTATTAACACTAGTCCCAATTCCATGTTGATAACAATTTCCTAAACTATTTATTCCAAAAATATTTTCTAAATCCGCGGCCCTCTTATAAAACTCAAATGCCTTTTTCCTATTAATATCTGTTCCAATTCCTAAATAATTAAATTCTCCCAACAAAACAAAAGAATTTGAACTATTTTGATTATTTAATAACCAATAATAAATTTCTTGTGAATTTACATTATGGCTATCGAGATGTTTTAGAATAATCTGTATTTCATTATCATTATTTTTTTCCTCTACCTTATTAAGAAGATCAACTAACTCATCAACTATCGCGCTAAAATTATTTTTGGGTAAAATAATTTCATTTATGATTTGATTGCTTGGTTCCTTCAATTTATCGACTACATCTTTGATAGTTGGACGTTCGTCTGAAATAATTTCATTTATAATTTGATCGCTTGACTCCTTCAATTTATCAACTACATTTTTGATAGTCGGACGTTTGTCTGGTTCGCCATTCCAACAATCTAAATAAATAAATAAATAAATAAATATATATATATATATCATTTTTTGATTAATTAGACATTAACTGTAAATTATAATTAAGTTTAAATTATATTTACCAGTATAAATTTTTACGTAAACTTTGGGTGTATTAGGAATAGGTGATTCTCTAAGACCATGTAAAATTTCCGTACCCATACCAAAATCATATGGTTCGTTACAAAAAGGACGGTGACCACTAGATATTTCCCATAGTAACACACCAACACTATAGACATCACTCTTTTCATTTAATGAATATACTTGTATTTGGCGATCGTTGTTTCTTTTTCTACTAAAACTTTTTGGATCCACGTAAGGAATCATTCCAAATAATCTTGATTGTGCTTCATTAATTCTTTTTGATAAACCGAGATCTGCTAATTTGATGTTATTCTGATGAATTAATATGTTATTGGAATGCTGTTAAATACAATAGGTAAAAAAAAAAAAAATAATAATAAATAAATAAATAAATTAATAATATATTAATATATTGTATGATAATAATTCATAATAAAAATGTAAATAAATGAATTACCAAATCACGATGAACGATTCCTTCATCATGTAAGTAAAACACAGCATGAGACAATTGAAGTGCCAAATTGAATTTATCATTCCAGCTAAGATTAGCAAAATTTTCCTTTAAATATTTTTGAAGAGTACCTCCATCGGCATACTCCATTACTAGTAAATAATTTTTTGGATCTTTTTGTTTTTCTTATTAAAAGAAAAAAAAATATTAGATTTTACCTAAATTTATTTATATTAGTATTACTATAATGAAATAGAAAATAACTAAGTATAAACATCGTTCACGATGCACTGGTCACACGGTCACGTGTTATATCGATTTGTATACATAGTATGTGAAATAGCGTTGAAAAGTGGAGATTTAAGGGTTGGTTAAGGATTCAAAGTACACCAGAGAGTGAGTCACAAACGTATCACATGTGTCACGCTTCTCACGCTTCGTTTTTTACCGCTTGAAATTCATTTGTCGCCATTTATATATCATGACCATGTTTGCACGCCTCGTGTATTAACGAGTATAAATAGAAATTGTCTATTAAATATTCAAATATTTTCCGTACCACTTGTAATGCCACAAAATCTAATAACATTTTCATGGAAATCAACTTTGTGCTGAAGTTTAATCTAGAACATAAATAGAATTATTAAATTTATAACGTATTGTATATATTATGATTGAAACACATTATAATTATAATTACCTCACAAACAATTTCTTTAGCCGTGGTTTCGTTGAGATTAAAAAAAGATTTTAATGTATAATATTTACGAGAATTCTTCCAATTTGTACGATAGACTTTGCCGGTATTTCCCACACCAACTTCACTAATATCAGAAAAATGTTTATAGTCATAATATTTAATAAGTTGTTTGGAAATAGACTCTTCGATCCAATTTATCCACTCGTTTGAATTGTTAGTAGTTTGCATTTTGTATGTTCAAGAAAAGTGAGGGAAGGAATAAGTAATAAAATTCCGATTAAATATAGATATTGCGTCTAATCAAGTGTTGATCATTTCAATTCATTGACATTATCGTCATAGTTGCCAAAATGGACCATTTAGGTCTAAATTTTGTAGATTAATTTCCATATACTGCATAATCGCGAAACTTTTTCATCCATTGACACTATGATAATATAGGAAAAATAATAAATATAAACATGAATGCATAATACTTTCAAACTAATGTACTGTGCGTATTCAATATGTTTAATAATATTTAAAAGCTTTTTAATTAATTGATATTTTTTCTCAATTTTTTAATGAAAAAAAACTGTCAATAACTTACACTAGGTACACTTGATACTTTTCATGATTCTTGAAGTGATTAATAATTTTGTCCGATTTAATTTTTTGCAAATGATATATAAAAGCACATAAACGCTGGCTAAGGATTTTTTTTTTTTCGTTAGCGTAAAACTTTGAAATACGTGATGAGTAACCTGAATTACGCCAATGATGACATAAATGTTCCTATTATTTTTCTTTGTATGTTACAAAATAAGAAATGATTATATGCAAATATTCGAACGTATTTGATGAATGAGAATATAAATCGGAACAATCGGACAAATGAAAACATATTTCCGCTTACTGTAATAACATTTTAGCCTTTTAGGATTTGGACCGATTGGATTGTCATGTGGTATTTCAATGATTATCACTGCAGATAATTTTTTTTTTTACTTTAATATTTGTTTGGTTAAAAATCTTCAAAATAAATGGGTCAAACTCGTGTTAAAAATCATAAAGTAAATAAACATGGATCATTATCTACCTCTGGTAATCGTTTTCTTTTATTTATTTATTTAAAAAAAATAAAAAGAGGAATAACCAACTTTCATATGAATTTTATAACTTATTATCAGAACTTAGTCGATATGAGCGACGAAAAAATTTAGATCTTTTAGATACTTTGGGTTCTTCCAATTTTTCAGGCTCTTCTAGATTGTAAGTTAACTAATTTTTTTCTGAAAAAAAAAAAATTTTTTTTTTATATAATAATAAAATGGTCGATCGCTAACAGGAGAAAGATTACGAAGTTTCTATCTTTTAATGAGAATGAAATCACTAGCAATAACGATTCTGTTTATATTAAGGTTGAGTCATCTAATGAAAATAATAACAATGAAGGGAATTTTAACAAAGATGATAATGGTAGTAGTGATGATAGTAGTGATACTAGTAATAATGAGAATAATACTCATGTAAAAAATTTTAGCAGCGATGAAGATTCCAGTCTTGATGATAATATTTCAAGCGGTGATTATTCTGATTCTTTATCATTTAACAGCAATAAAATAGAGGATAAAGCGAGTGATTATTATAATTTAGAACAAACCAAAAGATCTCACAGTAAAGATGATAAGAGTTATTTAAGATCTTTTAGATGTGATAAGGAGAAATATACGAATTCAAATGGCGATAAACCTTATAAATGTAAAAATAAATTTACAAGTTTGAGAGAAAGCATTAGTGAAAAACCTTTTAAACGAAATGGAACAAAGAATTACAGAAGAATTCAAACTGGTAAAAGACCTTATGTACGCAATAAATCAGGATGTAAAAAGAAAAATATTATTTCGGTTAATTTAGCAAAAAATAGAACTGGCAAAAGATCTTATGAATGCAATGAACCAGGATGTGAAAAGAAATATACAAGTTTATGTAGCTTAAAAGTACACAAAAGAATTCATACAAATGAAAAGCCATATAAGTGTGCAGAACCAGGATGCATTGAAGTGTTTAGAAGTTTATATTTTTTACGATTGCATAGCAAAAGGCTAAATCATAAAGGCTATAGTTACACAAAATATAATAGTTGAATCTGTATAAATAAATAAATGGTAGTTTTCTTCGTAGACGCATACTAAGTCGCAATTTTAATTAATAATGAAAATATAATGGATATAAAAAATTTACATGGTAATAATAATATTAAGAGAATTTTATTTTGAAGTAATTGTCCAATTAAAGAGTTTGAATTTTTGACGAGCAAACCGTATCGGAAGCTATATATTCGTTCGTACTATATAAAGAAATAAAATACGACACTGCGTTTTTATATACTGTAATTACATTAAATACTTACTGCTTTGCCCCCAAAAACTTTTGATTTTTGATTTACGCAAATTTTGTTTTTTATGAATTTATATTTCATAATTTGATATGAACCTAAAAAATTCTGTATAACATAAAACAACTTCATAAAAGGTCTTTTGCACTTACGCTCATGATAAACGTAAATTATGCTCATAAAACATGTTCATGGCTAAATGAATAATGAATAAGATTTCTCGACAATTTGAATACACAATCGTAAAGAGCGAGAATACTATTATGATTTATTTATTTAATTTCAAGTGAGCTTACTTTCTATTTTTTACAAGCTACAAATTTTGGTGTTTTTTGTGCCGTTGTAACTCTCATCTGTTGAAAAACAGGATTAAAAGATTTGTTCCCATTTATAAATCTAATTGTTAACCACATTCATAACGACGATTAAAATTAAAATTTACATGTACATAATTTTAGTCGTACTCACTTTAAGTATATATAGATATGACAATCATTGAAGAAATATTTATGTAAGGAATTTCTTTTATAAATAATTTTTATAACTTGTTAAAACATAGTTCTTCTAAGAATATTTAATTGTCTCTGAGCATCCTGATCTCCATGTTTTGCAGATCTCTCATACCAATAGATTGCTTGGTCTATGTCTTTTACAATTCCATCTCCATTTTCATACATATGAGCAAGATTATATTGAGCTGTCTGATATTCTAAATTTGCAGCCTTTTTGTATAATTCAAATGCCTTTTGTTTATCAACACTAGTTCCAATTCCATGTTGATAACAATATCCTAAATAAAATATTCCATATGTGCTTCCTAAATTTGATGACGTGTAAAATAATTCAAATGCCTTTCGTTTATCAATACTAGTTCCAAATCCATATAAATAACATTCTCCTAAAGTATTTATACTACATATATTTCCTAAATTTGCAGCCTTTTTATATAACTCAAATGCCTCTTGTTTATCAACACTAGTTCCTATTCCATCTAAATAACAATTTCCTAAATTATTTAATCCAGATGCATTTCCTAAATATGCAGCCTTTTGATATAACTCAAATGCCATTTGCTTATTAATATCTATTCCAATTCCAAAATTATTAAAATCTCCAAGTAAAACAATAGAATTTGAATTAGTTTGATTATTTAATAACCAATTATAAATTTCTTGTGAAGTCATATTTCGATCATAAAGATAATTAATAACTTTCTGATTTGCCATTTTTGCTTCTTGTAAATAATCAAGGAGAATAATTATTTCGTCAACTATTATGATAGAATCATTTGCGGATAAAATAGGTTTATTTGTAATTTGATTACTTGGTGACATAAAAGTTTCTATTTCTTTTGAATTCAATTTACTAAAATTTTGAATCAATTGTGATAATTCTCCATGTAATGAATTATTTTTAGAATCTTCAATGATATTCAAATTAGGTTGCTTTTCATCCGATGATTTGGTATCTGTATTTGAATCATATATGACATTTTTTTTAGGAATGATTGCATTTAATTTAACAACAACTTGGACGGTCTTCTGGTTCACTTTTCCAACAATCTAAAATAATATGAATTGTAAATTAACTAAAAACTATTGAAACTTTGAAACATAAAATATAATTATAATTTACCTTTGTAAATTTTTACAAAATCCTCTGGAGTATCAGGAATAGGCGTCTCTCTAAGACCTTGTAAAATGTTTACCGCTAAGGAAGCATCGTATGATTTACCATCAACATAAAAAGGTTGTTTACCACTAGATATCTCCCATAAAAGTATCCCAATACTATAAACTTCACTTTTTTTATTTAACTTGTAATCATGATTACTAAGACTTTTTGGATCTGTATAAGGAACTACTCCAAATAATTTTGAAGGTTGAAGGTTGGATGTTTCTTCAATTCTTTTCGACAAACCGAAATCAGCTAACTTAATGGTATCTTGGTGGACTAATACATTATTGGAATGCTATTTAACATTTAAAATAGATAATTAATTATTGTTCCAACAAACATAATATAAAATAATACAATTAAATAAATTACCAGATCACGATGAACGATTTCTTCATCGTGTAGACATGATACAGCGTAAGCTAATTGAAGCCCCAGATTAAATTTGTCATTCCAGGTTAGATCATCAAAATGTTCTTTCAAATATTCTCGAAGAGTACCACCATCGGCGTATTCCATTACTAACCGATATTTCTTCGAATCATCATTTTGGTTTTCTAATTAAAAAAGAAAAAGTTTAAATTAAATTTATTTCAAAGGTTTTCACAAAGTTATTTATAGTAATAAGAATAGATATTTATTATACCAGTTGTGATTCCATAAAAACGAATAATATTCTCATGAAAATCAACTTCACGTTGAAGTTTGAGCTAAACTCGAATAGAAATTAGTAAATTAGAAATGCATTTATTATAAACAATACAACTTATATTCTATATAATTACCTCGTTAACAATTTCTTTAACTGTGATGGTATTGAAATTAAAAAAAGATTTTAATGCTAAATATCTATGAGTATTTTTCCAATTTGCACGATAAACTTTTCCAAAAGCTCCGGAACCAATTTCTTTAATATTATAAAAATATTTATATTCATAATATTTAATGTGCTTCTTAGAAATAGCTTCTTCAATCCAATTAATCCATTCATTTGAATTATCGGTGACTTTAAATTCAGACATAGTTATATATAAGTACAGGAAAATAGTTTTTTTTTTTTACTCTAAATAAATGTCGATCAAATTAGTGTGACATGCTATTAAATGGTTGTGCAACTTCTAATACATAGCCGATTTGCCGCGGCAAAAAATTTAGCCAGGTGCCAGGTGGTAGGATGTTCGTTCATTTCAGATAATCCAGAATAGAAATACAGTGTCAGATATATCTAATAAGATAATACATAACTCATAAATCAAACCATCATTTCTACTACTGTACGTACTAAATTTTCGATAAAAAAAACTGCTAAATCGAAAGTTGTATTTTTGAGTATGATGTGCGCCAGGTGTCGATTTGTGTCAACTGACAGTTGACGCGCGTCAGATGACTAATGCTGGCCCAACCTTCTTAGAGATTTAGGCCGGTCGACACCTGATTTCACATGCAATTTTGCTCCCTCCTTTTAAAAATGACAATAGTAAGAAGTTTAAAATCAAAGTTTTAGCCCAAATTCGTCAGCATGAATTGTTTAAAATATCTTTTTTTCTGAGAAAATTTGTTTTATTGATTATTTGATAGTGATTACTTAATAAAAATGATAAATTAGCACTTTTAAAAAATGGCAATTTTACAATTTATGTAAATTTCAGATTTTCCATTTTCCAAGTTTTTGTAAAACTAGTATTTTTTATTATTTTGTAGTTATTATCTCTTGGTCGTAAATTAATATTATACAGTTACTGTACATTTTCAAAAATTTACTAAATGTCAGCGATGTAAATTAGTATGCTAGCACAATAGTAATTTATTTTTAGCAGCGAATTTCGCCGAAATGATTCACGAAATAATATTTTTAATTATTATATATTAATTATTTTAATTAATTATTTAATAAAAAAAAGGTTTATTTTATTGTTTTTTTATTAAATACAGTAAATAAATGTATTTTCGCAATTATTAATTGTTCATTTGATTATTTTAAAAATTAAAAATAAAAATTTAGAATTTAAAAATGTCTTTAATCTATTCTATCTTAACAAATCTAAATTAATTTTACTAATTGTTATCAATTGTTTATTGTCTTATCCGATTCTATTAGCAATCTCCAACATTGTTTAATATCTCCAATCATATAACTTTGCCATATTTTTTTTCCATTTTCTAATTTTTTCCTCTTGCATACCTTCATTGTCTTTTCATATGTTTCAATTAACATAATAGAACTTGTTAACTTCAAATTATTTTCACATTTTATTTCTTGAGTATACTGTTCCTCTTCTCCCGTTCTCTGGGTATTAATTTATTCAATTATTGCATTCATCATTTTCTCAATAATTCTCACTCTTTCCACGCTTCATAAGTAATCTCCAATAGTCCTGGCACTTTCTTATTTTCTATCATATAATTTTTTTCATTTATATACTTTTTCCTCAAATTGTTCTTGTTCTTTCTATTTTTTTCCTGTGCATTTCTGTTTTTAGCTTCCTCATTCCTTATTGAAATTTTTATTTTCGATGATCTCTTTAGTCTTCATCAATTCTTTATTATCTAATTTTAGTTGTTGCTTTCTTGTTATCATACAGATTGTATATTTGTGATCTCCTTAGATTCTTTTGTCCTTACTGTTCAAAAGGTCTAATATGACCACTGCATCTTCTTTTTTTATGCTTTGTAATTTTGTTTTCCCATTTTCTATTAATAAAATTGTTCTTTCTTATCAGGTTTGTTAAATCCAATAATATCTTAATTATCTTCCTTTTAGGAAAAGCAGGTTTCAGGTTTCAGGTTTCAGTATTTTACAGCTATTCTCAACTAGTAATAGACTTTTTGTTAACAGATGATATCTTTAGAGTTACTTGATTTTTTGAAATTAAGTGAAATAAGTAAAAAGGGAATTCTAATCTAAACCAACCAGCCAGTTAGGAGATACTCAACTATCTGACCAGCTTTCCTTGCCTGATACGAGAAAGTTCTCATATACAGTATAAGGAAGATAAGGGGGAAGTTTAGAAGGGATAGATGGAATAGTATTTGAAAAGGATATAGAGAGGAAATAAAATTGTGATAATAATATAGTTAAAGATACCATATGAAAATTAATACGAAACATTGAAGAAAAGGTGGTATTTATATATTTAAAAATAATGAGAATATCATTATATAATAAATTTATTTGAAAATTAATAATGATTTATTACGTGATTTTTTTACTCATATACTGTACTGTATTATAATATCATTACTATTTTAATTAATGATACCTATATTTCATCATATTAACTGTCATAAGTCATTAATTTTATAATCAATCTACCCGGATCTATGAAACGGCAATTGCCAAAATGGTAATACAAGAACAAGTGCACAGAACCTGCCTTTACCAAGCCTACACACGATCATTGGTGTTTAAATTTTTTCTGGTTAGATTAGAGTTATAATCTTAACATCAAGTTACACAATATAAGTTAGGGTTAGGGTAGGGTTAGGTAGAAGGTTAAGGTAAGGCCAGACTCAACGACTCAACAACGGTTGCTGGAAATGTTCCCTATCTAGTAATATAAAAAATTCCGTATAACATAAAACAACTTTATAGTACACAATGATAAATGTAGTGAAGAATACAGGTCATAAACGCTCATGAAACAATTGAAACATGTTCATGGCTAAATGAATAATGACTAAGATTTCTTGACAATTTGAACTACACTTTTCTGTGAAGAGTGAGAATTATTTTATAATTTATTTCTTTAATTTCAAATGAGCTTACAGTACTTTCACATTTTTAAAGAGAAATGTTATATCACAATTTTGATAAATCATAATTATTGGTAATGAGTATTATATTGGTCTTTGACTGATATCCCAACCAATAACATTATTTATATGACAGTTTCTAAATTAAAATTAAAATTTGTTGCGGTCCAACAATCTAAAAGTAGTATTAATTGTTAAATTAATTAAAAACTTAATATTCTTTAAAATTTAAATTATATTTACCGGTATAAGTTTTTACAAAATTTTCTGGAGTATTAGGGATAGGCGTCTCTCCAAGACCTTGTAAAATATTTACCGCTAAGGAAGCATCATTCACTTAAAATAGATGGAATTATAATATACATATAAATAACCTGACTACCAAGCAAGGTTGAATGACAAGATAGAATGCTCAAGAAACATCATTATTCTACAAGCCAAATTCTGGTTATTGATCGAATTCTTTGGAATAAGTAGTAAAATTTGGCCTTTCAGTAAAGTAACTCTGTCATCTATTGAGCAACAAAACGTACAATATGCTGCGAAGAAGTAGAAAACTTGTTATTGATTTAAAAAGGTCTCTTATCTATCATGGATTAGTTTTCACTAGTAGTCTAGTACACACTTTTAAGATACAGATAATACAATTTGGTTGTCCAACAAATATTCTAACATTATTCAAAATAAAACGTGACATAATCTTTGGATGCTGCGCAGTTAAGATTTGTATTTTGTTGTAGTTCTTAGATACAATTAATCTAGATAATATTGATCAGTTTTGGACATCAGTAACAACAAATATGTTCGATAGTTAAATTTTCATTTACCCGATTTTACTGTATTTTGTCTTATCCTTCTTATCCTATTTGATCAATAAAATGTGATTTAAATTTTCTTTTAAAGTTTGGGCGCTTGTAGATGACATCATATACATCATACTGTATGTAAATTGAATGATTTTTGTTGATAATTGTGATGTCAAATTGTCAATATTGTTAGATTTGGTTATACAATTATTACATAATTATAGCTATTTCTGACGAATTTCCTTTTAAAGTTAGTACACACTCTGATCTTTTTTAATATTTGTCAAAATATCAAATTTATAAAAATCATGAGTCATATTTTTATTATGCCAAAAGATATAAAAAGAGAGCTTTTTTCCAAGATTTATTTTTTTTAAAAACATATTTCGTCTACAATTCTATTAGCAACAGATTCTTAAATTTCAATTGTTTAACAAGCTAAAGTTCTAAAAAGCTTCTGCTGAGACGTTAAAACAATCTTATTATGATTTTAAAAACACAAATTTTATTGTCAAAAATCGATAAACTTATACCATTGAGTTCAACTTCGACATGTTTTGTATGTCATTATTATGGATATAGTTTTGAAACTGTCAGGAAAAGAAGAAAAAAGAAATGAGGTAGTTATGGAAGTGAAAGAATGAAGATTAGAAAATGAAGGGAATGGATAAAAGAAAATTTGATGTGGCAATATGAAAATAATATGGAAAAGGAAAGGGAGAGATAAGGAAAAAAAAAATGGAGGAAATAACGAAGTTACAAGATAAATAAAGAAGAAGGAAGGATTATGAAATAACACTTGGCCATGGCAAGATCACCTGGGTTCGGGTCTGATGATGGGTACTACTAGCCCTCTGCCAGATCCCACATCGGAAAAGAGAAAGAGAAAAAGACCAATTAGAAGAAAAGAGCAATACAATTAAGGGTAACAATAGTGGAACATTATGGAATTAATAGATTAAAATTGGAAGGTGCAGAAAAATTTAGACGGGTATTCTTTATTATTAGATTTCTCTTTTAATTTTTTTTATTTTATTTAGACAAACAAGGAGATGGGCGATTCCCTTGTTATTAGATTTCTTTCCTTTCTAACTTTTTTTATTTAGAAAACAAGAAGTTGAACACTTTTAGCATAAGGTTCTTATTATTCCATATGTCTGGATCTTTTATTTTTAGTCTATTCACTTCAGCTTTAATCAAGTTCTCTATCAAGGTAATGTTATGTTTTCTTAGCTTTAAATATATAAAATAATAAAATTCATTGTTATTTACTAACTTTTTTTTTTTATTATAAAGTGTGAGGAGTTTGCAATGAGGCCTGCTGTTCATATTATAAACAGAATGGTCTCATCACAAACTTCTCACACAGATAAGATTATTCTCCTTTTAATCATATTTTTGGCTTTATTTTTTTAGTTCTTTGTTGATTTATTAGATTTCTTTTTATTAGTTAAAAGCAAGGGATGGGTGATTCCCTTGTTATTAGACTTCTTTTTATTAGTTAAAAACAAGGGATGGGTGATTCCCTTGTTATTAGACGTTTTTTTATTAGTTAAAAACAAGGGATGGGTGATTCCTTTGTATTAGACTTTTTTTTTTTTAGTTAAAAACAAGGGATGGGTGATTCCTTTGTTTTTAGATTTTTTGACTTTTTCTTTATTTTATTTAGACAAACAAGAAGATGATATCAAGGTTCTTATCATTCTATATGTCTGGATCTTCTATTTTTTAGTCCATTCACTTCAGCTCTCTATCAAGGTAAATGTTATATTTACTTATCTTTAAATATATATTTCATTGCTATTTATTAACATTTTATTATTATTATTATTATAGGATGTGAGGAGTTTGTAATGAGGCCATGCTGCTCATATTATAAACAGAATGGTCTCATTACAAACTCCTCACACAGACAAGATTTATCTCTTTCTAAACATATTTTTGGCTTTATTTTTTTTTTAATTCCTTTATGATCTTTTTACACTTTATTTTTTTCTTTTTTTTNTTAATTTTTTTNTTTAGACAAACAAGGGATGGGTGATTCCCTTGTTTTTAGATTTCTTGACTTTTCTTTATTTTATTTAGACAAACAAGAAGATGATATCAAGGTTCTTATCATTCCTGAATATTCTATTATTCACTTCAGTTCTTTATCAAGGTAAATGTTATATTTACTTATCTTTAAATATAATTTCATTGCTATTTACTAACATTTTATTATTATTATTATTATAGGGTGTGAAGAGTTTGTAATAAGACCATGCTGCTCATATTATAAACAGAATGGTCTTATCACAAACTCCTCACACAATTTTTAATTTTTTTTTATTTAGACAAACAAGGGATGGGTGATTCCTTTGTATTAGACTTCTTTTTTTTTAGTTAAAAACAAGGGATGGGTGATTCCCTTGTATTAGATTTCTTTTTTTTTAGTTAAAAACAAGGGATGGGTGATTCCCTTGTTATTAGATTTCCTTTTTTTTAGTTAAAAACAAGGGATGGGTGATTCCCTTGTATTAGATTTCCTTTTTTTTAGTTAAAAATAAGGGATGGGTAGATTTTTTTTTTTACTTTAGTTAAAATATTTATGTTGATGGGTTTCTTTTACTAAATGTTATTGAAATGTTTTTTTGAAACAATTGTACCTTTACACTTTTTGCAATGACATTTTCGAATATTCATTATGGATGATTATAAGAAATATTAGTTGAAATTAATTTAATTGGATGTTTTGAAGAAGGAAAGTCAAAATTACAATTTAATTATAAGGGGTGGGTTAATTAATTACTAATGGAAATTCAACAATATTTTAATTCGTGTGACTGGAAATTTGTAATCCAAATATGGTTAATTAAAATTCTATATATTATTAATCATAATCGAAAATAATTAAACTCTTGTTGAGTTTAAATAAACTTAATTGAGGATTATTTTTTAATTTTTATATTTTTCTTAAATTGATTGACTTAAAAAAGGTGAACGTGGCTTTTTTTCTAATATATCTAAAAGTTTGCATGATTTGGAAATACAAACTAGGTCAACTAAATTAAAGTTAGAAGGAATTCAAAAAAGTATTTCTAATCTGATAACTTTAATACAACAATATCTAATCAGCGTAATGAAATAATTGAAAAAAATATTGATCAAATAAAATTAAATCAACAAAATAAATGAAATCTTACAGACGAAAAAATTCCAAGATTTACTTGATGATTCAGAATCAGAAGTCAATATCATTAATAAAGCAAACATTTATGACTTAGCACCTACACTAGTTGTTTTAATTAGAAGAGGAATTTATGTTTGATTATTCCAAACCTTTTAATCATAGGGCTAATCAAAGGATTTTAAAGTTATACAGATCATTCTTTATGAAAGATTATGAGCCTAGAGGAGAAAATTTTAGTAAATATTCATGTTAATATAACAATAATCTAATTAATCTAATACAATTTTTTTATTTATCTGATTTTTTTATTCTTAATAGAAAAAAGTGAAATATGGTCCCAGAATTGATCCAGCAAATTTGTAATACCTACTTTGGAACAAGACGTAATGCTTCTAAGACCTCAACTGAAAAATTAAAAACTAGAAAAATAAATAATCGCCGTGGTAATAGAACATTGAAAGTATATTAAACTGAAATTAAAAAATTATCTTTAATAATAATATTTCTATTTCTTTAATTTAATAACTATTATAGAAATTTAATGCACGAAATGATGCCATTAATGCACTTAACACAGAAACATTAGGACGTCCAATTAAAGAAGTCAAGGCATTTTTTTCATAAGAATTAATGTCTCCTGAAATCAGTGAGGAGAAGAAACAATTTGAAATTAAAAAAAAACACAAAATACTAATTTAGAAAAAATACAATTGACAATTCTTTCCAACTTCGCTAATACCCTTCTTTATCACCATTTTACCAACACTTTCTCTACCCAATACCATTGCAGCCCTTTTTACTAGCATCATTATTTTCAATTTTGCCAGCATCTAACTATTATTTCCTGTTTTTCTAATTGCTAATGCCACCTTTGATACTATTTTACATTTTACTAAATCCAACCATTTGCCATCATTTTTTTTATTACTGGCACCTTTCTTATATATATGTGCATAATTTCTCTCACCAGTACTTGTATTACTAGAACCATCTGACATATCCCAAAGTTTATGGAAAAGGTACAATATTTACATTTACCAATATTAATATTACCAAAGAAACTTGCCCCTGAAGTTTATATCAACACTGAATTATTGTTTGCTCACATTCCCATGTAGCATCAAAATTTTTATATTTTGTTGTTAATTCCAGCCATATCTAGATGGTTAATAGTAGTTATTCACTTGATTTTTGTCTCCTGCTTCTTTTGAAACCTGCATTTTCCATTTGGTTGTAAATCATAATTAAAATTTAAATGAAAGTCATCCACTGTAAATAGTCATGAACATCCATTTATCCTATCTGATATCAATATTCTCCTTTTATCTTCAATTCCAATTGTATTTGAATGGAAGTTACTCGCTTTGTTTCAGTTATAAATATCTCCTAGTTACCTTTAAGTTCAATAGTTTTTTCTTGCTAACTCTGATCACATTTCCATAGTGTTCTTCTTATAAACTCTTTTGGTATTGATCTAAGTTATATAAGCAACAAAAATAACACTGCAATTAATTATTAATAACTCACAATTTAAAATCCATTTATAATACATACCTTATGATTATTATCTTTATAATTTTTATTTCCACAAGTAAAGCTTTCTGTTGTTTACTCACTTCACTAAGTTGTTATGTATTTCTATTTTCGGATTTCTTATTTCTTTTGACTTTTATGATGATCTCTTTAGTCTTCATAAACATAATAATATACAAAAATAAAGATACAAAGAAAGAACAAGAAAATTCTAGTCTAAACCAAACCAGTCAGTTAGGAGAGACTCAACTAACTGACCGGTTTTTCCTTGCCTGTAATGAGGAAAAACTCATATACAGTATAAGGAAGTTAAAGAGGGAATTCTAGGAAAAAATAAATTATAGAGAGAGAAAAAATTCTAAAAAAAATTTAATAATGATATCTTTTTAAAATTTACTGATGTGTCATGAGAATTATTATGTAATCATATTTATCAATTAATTTTTTATGATTAAGGGATAAATAAATTTGACAATGAATATTTTTTACATAGTCCAATTACTCTTATATGGAATACACTTTATGACTTTATGTTATTGATTACACATCAGTCAAAATATTTAGCACAAATATAAAGTTAATAAAAATGAGTCATATTTGTAATAAAGCAATAGTAGGCTACAACTTCCTATATCACACTCACTGTATACGTCACACACAATTATATGGAACAACGAGTACATAAATTATTAAAAAACTTCTTTTATTTAAATAAATAAATATACATTTAACTAATAACTATTTAATAATAATAAAATAACTTTAATTTCTTTTATATGACTAGTATTTTAGTTAATTAAAAATAGATAAATTACTCTTTTTTTAAAAGTATCATCAATCTACTTTGAGCATATTGATTACCTTGTTCGAGAGATTTTTTATACCAATAAATTGCTTCATTTGTATTTTTAACAATTCCTTCTCCATTCTCATACATAAAAGCAAGATTGTATTGAGCCAAACTATTTCCTGAATTTGCAGACCTTTGAAATAATTCAAAAGCTTTTTGTTTATCAATAGCAGTACCAATTCCATATAGATAGCAATTTCCTAAATCACATAATCCACATAAATCTCCTAACTTTTCTCCTTCTTGATAAAATTCGAATGCTTTTTGTTTATCAACATCGATTCCAATACCATGATTATAACAATATGCTACACCATACATTCCGTATGGAATTTTTAAATCTGCGGCTTTTTGATATAGTTCAAATGCTTTTCGTCCATCAACAACAGTCCCAGTTCCATATAGATAACAATTACCTAATTCACATATTCCACATGCATCTCCTAAATCTACTGCTTCCTGATAAAATTTAAATGCCTTTTGTTTATCAACATTTGTTCCAATTCCATTATGATAACAATATGCTACACCATACTTTCCATATGGACTTCCCAAATTTGCAGCTTTTTGATATAATTCAAATGCTTTTTCGTCATCAATATCAGTCCCAATTCCATATAAATAACAATTTCCTAAATTATTTATTCCAGACTTATTTCCTAAATCTGCTGCCTTTTGATATAATTCGAATGCCTTTTGTTCATCAACTTTAGTACCAATTCCATGTCGATAACAATATCCTAAATTATTTATTCCAAACGCATTTTTTAAATTTGCTGCTTCTTGAAATAAATCAAATGCTCTATAATTATTAACAATAATTTCAATTCCTAAAAGATTAAACATTCCAAATAAAACAATAGAATTTGGATCATTTTGGTTATTTAATAACCAATTATAAATTTCTTGTGAAGTTAAATTATGTTCTTCAAGATAATTAATAACTTTCAGCCTTGCTATTTCTTCTTCTTGAACGTTATCAAGTATAAAAATTATTTCATCAACTATTACGATAAAATTATTCTCTAATGAAATAGTTTCATTTATAACTAGATTACATGTTGCCATTGAGGACTCTGTTACATTTGTATTAATGTTATTCTCTGATGGAATAGTTTCATTTATAACCAAATTACATGTTGCCATTGAAGATTCTGTTTCATTTGTATTCATATCACTAAAATTTTGAATAAATTGAGAAAATTCACTATGTATTAAATTGCTTTTAGAATCTTCAACAATATTTAAATTAGGTTGTTGTTCAACTGATGATTTGGTATCAGCAATATTTAAATTAGGTTGTTGTTCACTTGATGATTTTGTATCTGAATTAGAAATATATTTAACATTTTTTTCTGGAAGAATTTCATGTAATTTTGAAACAACCTCATTGACAGTTGGACGGTCATCCGGTTCACTTTTCCAACAATCTATAAATAATATGAATTGTTAAATTAACTAAAAAAATTATTACATCTATTAAAAAAAATAAATTATTATATTTACCGGTGTAAATTTTTACATAGTCTTCCGGTGTATTAGGAATAGGATCCTCTCTAAGACCTTGCAAAATATTTATCGCTAAGGAAATATCATATGAATTACCTTCAACATAAAAAGGTGGTTTACCACTGGATATCTCCCATAAAAGTATCCCAATACTATAAACATCACTTTTTTTATTTAATTTATAATATTTTCCATTAAAACTTTTTGGATCTACATAAGGAATTACTCCAAATAATTTTGAAGATTGTAAGTTGGATGTTTCTTCAATTCTTTTCGATAGTCCAAAATCTGCCAATTTAATAGTATCTTGGTGAACTAATACATTATTGGAATGCTATTTAATATTTTAAAATAGATAATTAATTATTGTTCCAACAAACATAATATAAAACAATAAAATATTAAATAAATTACCAGATCACGATGAACAATTTCTTCATCGTGTAGGCATGATACAGCGTGAGCCAATTGAAGTCCAAGATTAATTTTGTCATTCCAAGTAAGAATATCAAATTTTTTCTTTAAATATTCTTGAAGAGTACCGTTATCAGCATACTCCATTACTAACCAATACTTTTTCGAGTTATCATTTTGATCTTATTAAAAAAGTTTAAATTAAAATTTATTTAAAAGATTTTCACAAAGTTAAATTATAATGATATTAATTTTTTTTATACCTGTTGCAATGCCAAAAAATCGAATAATATTTTCATTAAAATCAACTTCACGTTGAAGTTTAAGCTAAACCATAAATAATTTTTTTTTAAAAAATTAAAATTATATGCAATATAAATAATACGGGATATATTTTATTATAATTACCTCATTAACAATTTCTTTAATTGTGGAATTGTTAAGATTAAAAAGAGATTTTAATGCTAAATAATTATAAGTATTTTTCCAATTTGCACGATAGACCTTTCCAAAACCTCCGGCACCAATTTCTTTAACATTATAAAAATATTTATAATCATAATTTTTAATGTGCTTTTTGGAAATAGCCTCTTCGATCCAATTAATCCACTCATTTGAGTTTTCAGTAACTTTAGATTCAGTATTATTTGACATTGTTATAAAAAAAAAAAAAATTACGTTAAAATTATTCGCTAAAAAATTAACGTGCTTTTTGGTTATAAATGTCGATCATTAGTAATAAAAGGCTGGTTTGTATTTAATTGGTGTACCGTAATTTATCCTTTGAGGTAGAACAAAGCTGCAACATCATCAAATAATGTTTGGTGTACATTCTTATTCTGTTGCAAAAATTACACACGAAATAGATAAAGTACACGTGTATAAAAGTTAATTCCAATTAGTCGCTAATAACGCAGTAATTTTTTTTCTCGTTATTATGAACTGATATTCGTGTATGAACTTTGGTTAAGTTCAATTTAACTTTTTAGAATAGAAATATATCTAAACGAAAATCTAAAAAGAAATGTATAACTTGATGTTAAAGAATTATCGCAACTAGTATAGAATCAGATAATTTCTTTACAGCTAAGTAGGGATGACGTATTTCAACCTTCAAATTTTCCCAGCTCTATATTCGAAATTAATAATTAACTACCACGTGAAAGATAATCAATTCGTTTCCCTATTTGATAATTTTCCATTATATTTTATACTCACTGTAATACTCTAAAAAAACAGATTTAAGAATTTTTAATGTAAATATATGTAATATATATGTAATAACTTGTCAAAAATTACGTTACGTGATACAAATTTTAAGTAGCACGTCATAAATTTGTTGATACTGTATATATTTTGCGACGCATAAAAATACGAATATAATTATGACTCATCATTTTAATTTATTATCAGTTACTTTTAATATTTACGGAACTTTTTTGTATTAATAGTGCTCGGCAAATGACTTGAAATGACAAATGATTCAAATGATAAGCAGCAAAGTAATAATAATAATCTATTTTATAGTTTAGTTTAGACTTTAATTTTCATGAGAATACTATTCGTTTTTGTGACATCGTAACTACTGGTGTAACTATCCAATTTAATATTATACATAACTGTAATTTATTTCAATAAGACCAAAATGATAATTCGAAAAAATGTTGTTTAATAATGATGGCGGTACTCTTCAAGAATTATTTGAATTATTTGAATTTTGAAGAAACATCGTACTTGGAATGACAAATTTAATTTGGGACTTGCGTATACGATAAAGAAATTGTTTATCATGATTTGGTATTTCATTTAACATTTTACCCATCCAATAAGTTGGAAAAAATTCCATAGTCCACACTGCAAGGTTTATCATAGAAAAAATATTAAAATTAGCGAAATAGGTAATTGCAGAAATACACAAACTTTAATTTTCCTGCAGGTATTCCCGAATTACAGTACAGTTAGCAAATCAAAATAATTGTTACGCTATGTCTCAAAAATACAATAAACTTTATATTAGAGCGTCCAAAAAATCTTAACCGGTTAACACTTAATTCTGGCCGGCATTAAAATTTTGCCAGAATTAACATAACGTTAAGAAAGTTGAATTTAAAAAATTTAATCATTAACATCTAAATATCTAAATATCAAAATATCAATTTAAAATTAATTTACAAACTATAGTAGATATTACATATTGACGGATATATTAAACAAGTATTACGATAATCAAATGATTTTGATTTGTTACTAATTTGATTCATAATTATAAAATCAAGTACAATTTTGACGTTTTAATAATCAATCTTATTAATATACACTCATATAATGTAAATATTTGATCTTACGCCATCCGGCTATAGAAAATCTTTCAATCAGTAATACAAATTACATAATATACTCATGACTCATCCTTTGTAAATTTTACAAAAAGCAATTCTCAAAAATGTATAAATACCTCCTTCATTTTTCATTTTCTTTTCATAAATTTTCTTTATATTTTTTTCAAAAACTAAAATTTTCTTTAAATTTCTTTAAACTCTCCCTTAAACTTCTCCTTTTATTTGAACTTTTCTTTAAACTTTCCTTTTAAACTTTCCTTTTAAACTTTCCTTTTAAACTTCCCCTTTAAACTTCCCTTTATCTTCCTTATACTGTATGAGTATATTCCTCATACAGGCAAGGAAAAACCGGACAGTGTTAGTCGAGTCTCTCCTACTGACTGGTTTGGTTTTAGATTAGAATTTCTTCTTTTTTTTTGTATACTGAATATAACACCAACTGAATTTAAGAAAAATGAAAAATGAGACAAAATACCATCGGAAAGATCTTGAAGCTACAATTAACGAATTAATTATAGAAATTGGATGTCAAATAGTAATGAAATATGCAACAAAAGAAACATTGTAGAAATGGAGATACAACACCAAAAGGAATATTAACTTACGAAATATTAGTTTGTGAATGCGAAATGAAAACTCAAAAGATATTAGGCAGGCAAAAAGAAAAAGTAAATATAATTGAAATTTAATTGGAAAGATAATGATTAAAAAAGCAACACAACAGATAAGTTGGAAAAAATTTAATAAAGGTTGGATTAGTGTTAAGCATTCCAAACAGCATTTTATTTGATAAAGATCTATATGGAGTAAAAGACTTATACGATTTATATTTAAGAAGTGGATATTACAACCAGTATAAGGATCAGTCAATTAAAATAAACTGAGTGGAGTAATTGTTTATTAGAAAATGTATATAAGATAAAGGAGAAAAGAAAAATGATATAATAATATTTGAAGATAATAATTTGAGAATATGAATCATATACACAAAAACAAACATAGAATCGAAGGTGGAAAAATAATGCTNGAGGGTGTTATGGGAGGAGAAATATATAAAGAGAGTAAAAAGGTATAAGCCATGTAAAATATTATGTGTAAAAACAGATAATTACAAAAGTAAGTTGGAAACAAATTTATAAATACTAAAATGTTTTTGTTGAAACTAATTGATAATATTATAGGAAGACAATAATTAAATAGTATAAAATATAGAAATTAAAAAATACATTATTAACAAACAAAATAAAAATCCATAATTTTCAGTTTTGTATAATGACAGATTAATTTATACAGGTTAAATAATTATTAAGTAGATAATTTTTTTATCATGTAAATATAAGGAATATACGTATTTTTAAGAAAATTTTCTCATATTTTTATTGTATACACAAAGTAAATTTTACTGTACATTAATTTCCTTATATAAATAGTATATTTCAACATTTAAATGATTTTACATGAATTATTTCTAAGTTTTTTTAATGCATTTTTGGCATCTTTATATCCTTGTTTAGCAGATTGTTCATACCAATAAATTGCTTGATTCACATCCTTTTCGATTACATCGCCTTTTTCATACCTAATACCAAGATTATATTGAGCTACCTCATCTCCTAAATTTGCGGCCTTTTGATATAGTTCAATTGCCTTTTTCTTATCAATATTAATCCCAATTCCGTTATTATAACAATATCCTAACATTGTCATTCCTTCTGAATATTCTCCTTCTGCTGATTTTTTAAATAATTCAAAAGCTTTTTGATGATCCTTATCAACACCATTTCCTTTTCTATAAAGATTGCCAAGATTAAACATAGCCGTTAAATGTCCATTATTTGCAGCTTGTTCATACCAATAAGCAGCTAATTTTAAATCTTTTTCGATACCTTTTCCATATTCATAAGAATAACCTACATCAAATTGTCCTACTGCATAATTTTTGTTGGCTATCTTTTCAAAATATCCAAAAGCAAATTTTTCATTTTTTGCAATTCCATGTCTAAAGTAACAACCTCCAACAAAATATTGCGCTAATACATGATCTTGCTTTGATGCATTAATAAATAAAGTAATTGCTTTCTTGTCATTTTCAATTGTTCCAATACCACTATAATTAAAATATCCAAGTAAAAAAATGGAATCCGAGCTATTTTGATTATTCAATAACCAGTTATAAATTTCTTGTAAATTTATATTTTGATTATTAAGATAATCAAGAACATGCTGTTTTATTACTTTCCGATTTATTCCCTTATTATACTCCTTAAACAATAGATCAACTATTTTAATAACCATTATACTTAAATTCTTTCCTCTATCTGTTGATACTATATTACTATTATATTCTATTTCATTTGTATTCATATTATGAAATTTTTGAATCACTTGAGATAATTTTCCATGTGATAAATTTTCAACCATATTTGAGGCTAGATTTTCATTTTGTATATGATCAGTCATATTATTTTGTTGATAAATTCCTAAATTATTTGAATGTGAAACAAATGTTCTTAATCTTTCAACAACTTCATGCATAGTTGGTCGACTATTTGGTTCACTATTCCAACATTCTAATAATAATAAGAAATACGTATTTGGTTAAATTCGCTTTAATAAATAGAATAATCAATACATTGAAATCATATTTACCAGTATAAAGATTAGCATAATCATTAGGAGTATCAGGAACAATTTTTTCTCTTCGACCTTGTGAAATTTTAAACATTAAACTAATATCATATATTTCTTCATGAAATGGTGGGATCCCACTTGATATTTCCCATAACAATACGCCAACGCTGTATACATCAAACTTCTCTTTTAATTTTATTGAATTATTGTCATCCATTACACTTTTTGGATCAATGTAAGGAATCATACCATGTAAGTTTGATTTAGATTTAGATACTTCTTCAATCCTTTTTGATAAGCCAAAGTCCGCCAACTTGATGACATCCTGATGAACTAACACGTTACAGGGATGCTATAATTAAATATGATATAAGTAATTAACATATACTTTACAATATTGATTAATTAAAATAAAATTACCAAGTCACGATGTATGATCCCTTCATCATGTAAACATGCTACAGCACAAGCCAACTGGTATGCTAAGTTGTATTTGTTATCCCAAGTAAGTCTGATAAAATTTTTCTTCAAATAGTTTCGAAGAGTACCACTGTCTGCATATTCCATTACTAATAAATAATTTTTTGTTTCGTCGATTTTATTTTCTAATAAAAAAAAATCATTTATCAGTTTTATGAAAAAAAAAATTAGAATTGATTATTATTAAATAATATATCAATACCTGATTCAAATTTTGTAATTCCATAAAAGCGAATAATATTACCATGAAAATCTACATCTCGTTGAAACGTAAGCTAAATTATAAATGTATAATAATTTAAAATTTAAAAAATAGATATGAGGAAATAATAAAAATGTAAATAATATATTTAACATAAAAATTACCTCCCGAACAATTTCATTTACAGTGACGTTATCAAGATTAAAAAAAGATTTCAACGCTAAATGATGTTCAAAATTTTTCCAATTGGCACGGTATATTTTTCCAAATGCTCCAGAACCAATTTGTTGAATATTACTAAAATGTTCATATTCGTAATATTTAATGTGTTTTTTATTGATAGCTTCTTCAATCCAATTAATCCAATCATTTTCATTTTCGGTATTTTGCATTTCGTTATTATTAGACATAGTGAATGAGATAAAACAATAAAATTGGTTAACGGTAAACAGGTAAGTTCGAGAAAAAAAAAAAAAAAGAACCTGTTCATGGCGCCCCATTCAGGTGATTGTTTGTATTTTTATGTAACCTGTTGATCACACAGTAACATATTATGACAAGCCGCACTTGTCGGCAGGTGCGCCTGTTTTTTAGGCGCCTCAGGCGCCTAAGGTGCCTGATGCAGTATGGCGGTCCGTTCTATCAAAAGTCCGCTGTCTTCAGCAGGTGACCTTCTGTTTTGCAGCAGGTGATTGTTACACGAACAGATTAGCGATGATTTTCCTTTTGCAACAGTTTACCGAATATTCGGAAACTTAAAAATAAACTTAGAAAACTTCTGTTAATATCGAGTAATTTAAAGTTAAAAATCATTTTCAGTTTAATCCATGCTAATTCAGATATGTATACATAATATTAGTAAATAATAATCTATAATAATGTTCATTTTAAAAAAAAATATTTGTTATAATGATAAAGTATTATATTTATTATATTTATTGATAAAATATACTGTTAATGTGTTTGATTGTTTTTTTGGAAGAATGACTTTTATTAAGTCAAATAGTAATACTGTATAATAATTACATAACCATATTTATTATTTAATTTAGTCAAAAACGTTTACTAACGTTTTTTATTTCCTTTTTTTTTATATAATCAGTCTTTTTTTTTTAGAATTTGGCGAAAAAGTTGCTTCTTATACGGGGGATTTGATTTTCCTTTATATAAAGAACATATATTAATGTTCTTTTATCTTCCCTTTTACAGGTTCGGCCTGGAACTTAGAAATGGAAGCGAGAAAGTATATTTAGAGGAGAAAAGTGGATGGTTTGTTGTTTTTATTTGAAGAATGTTTATTAAACTCCTTTGCTTTTTTGTAGATTCCGGCCTAGAATTTTGGTTGAAAATGAACATGGGCAAGTATTTCTATTTAGGAGGAAGTTTTTTGATTTATTTATATAAAAAACATTTACTAATGTTCTTTTATTTTTCTTTCTTGTAGATTTGGTCTGGAACTTGGATATGCTAGCAGATAAGTATATTTAAAGGGGGTGAAATGGTTGATTTGTTTTTTATTTAAAGAACATTTATTAAACTTTACTTTTTTGTAGATTCTGGCATAAAATAAACGCGGACAAGTATATTTATTTGGGAGAAGTGTTTTTTTGGTTTTCTTTTATATAAAAAATGTGCTGACGTTCTTTTTATTTTACTTTTTTGTAAGTTCTGAAATGGATGTGGATAAGTATATTTAAGGGAAAAAGTGGATGGTTTGTTGTTTTTATTTTACTAACATTCATTACTTTTTGTGTAAATGATTTATAGCAATGTAAAAAAAATTAATAACAAAATGGTTATATTTTATGAATTTAAAAAAAAATACCAAAAAAAATTCATCTATTCATCTATAGAACCATAACATACTTATTTGACTAATTGTCCGGAGCATAAATGATTAAGATCACGTGGCGATTTCTGGTTGTCAAATTGACGAATAAAAATTGTTGTTTTGATTGTTTTGATGTTACGTTGGACAAGATATACCGATAATAATGTCGCACAAATAGTTTTTTTTCCTCAAAGCTCCGGACTTACAATGGTTTCCATTGCCTAGTATACAGTATTTATGTGTTCAGTTATCTTTAAAAATTTATAAATTTAAATAATTTTTTATTAAAAAAAATATTACATTAAAGAAAAATCATTCCTAAGGTTGAAAGAGGAATAAAAAATAAAATTCATTAATATTAAACGTTATGAGCCATCATAGCATATTTTAAGAAACATTTCTCACTGGTACAATATTTTCGTTGAAGTATATACAAAGCAAGTTTTACTGTACATTAATTTCCAATTGCGAATTATTTATCCTTCTATGGTATAATTTATAAATAAATTAAAATACATTTACATGAATTATTACCATGCATATACTTTTCCATAAATTAATAGGCTGCAAAGAATGTTGAAACCATAATTGGTCTCCCCTCAATTAAATTTGTGACACTTTTGCTGATAATTGCTGAACTAGCACTTAATAAGGCTGATATATCTGTTTTGAGACGTTCAAAAAGTGATCTCTGATTGGGTAGCGACCACATTAAGCTGTTTTATGCAACTGATAGCGATGAGACTTGCACCAGTTGTAATGAGACCAACAATGCCCATATATACATTTCAGCTTTCCAAATAGACAAGCAAAACTTAGCAACACTGGCTCCAATAAACATAGAAGTACCAATTTTTAACATATTATCATGCGTAGGAATAGTGATGAACAGAATAATAGCTAGACTTTTAACTATGTAAGAAAGTTAGGTATCAGAATAATATCATCATTTACCATAATACATGTATAAGAATCATTGAGCTCTATT
>QKYT01000067.1:0-24938 GCA_003550305.1 Glomus cerebriforme
TTGAGATTAACCTTAATCTTAATCACGTTTTTTGTGAAACCAGATTAACCTTTAATCTCAATCATAATCTCAATTACGCATTTTGTGAAGACACTCAATACTTAGGAAAAATGGAAAATGAAGGGTGACGCGGGGGTGACAAATATTCACTATGATCACGTGATTCTGCTCCGCTTTAGACGTCCCCCTTTTATAGTAATTAATTTGCAAATCAAATTCTATTAAAAAATCAAATTCTGGCCAAATTCATAATGCCGGCCCGAATTATGAAATTTTATGACAAAGTCATAAGTCATAAACTTCATATAGGTCATATGATGTCATGTGCCAACACTGGCCGCTGATGTGGAAGCCTATTCCCTTATAGGACTTGTTATTGCCTAATTTAAACTTTGCTTAATGTGGAGTTTTGTTAGTAATGATAGGTTTTAATGTAGACATATATTCTAAGTGGTATATATAATGTATATCGATAACATATTCAATAAAAAATTGATAATTTTAAAATATGTACTCTTGCAATTATAAATTTTTAATTTTTATATAACATAATAAATATATTTATAAAGATATAAATAAAGTGTTTGTAATAACTAAGATGCTGATTTTGCTCAACTAACAGTTTTACAAAATTCTCTAGCATATTCTAGAGAATTAGGTATAGTGAATTCTAGTATTTCTTTCCAATTTTTTTCTTCAACTTCCTCAATTCCTTCATTAAAACTTTGCAATTCTTCATTTTCAAAATTTTCATCGTATTCATTATAATCATTTTCATATGTTTGTGAATTTTTCATGCAAAATAAGTCATAATCGTCATCCAAAATATGTTTTTGATTTTCCAATTCATTATCATTATCAAGAATATGCTGACTGATTTTCATCTGACTGTCGTCATCAAGAATATGTTTAACCTGATTAAATCCACTTGAGGTGTCATCCAGTAAATGAAACGTCTTATTCGTGATGTTTATGTTTGACAATGTTGGTGGAGGTTCATCATCAAAACTCATTAAGTCAAACTCGTCTGTAATTTTGTTGAATACACTATATATATTTGATTTGTTGGATTCTTGTTGTTCATATGGTGTTAGAAACGGTGATGAATGAATTGAAGAGGAAGACTGGGATAAGGTAGAAAGAGGAGATGAGGATAAGTGTTGTGATTTAGAAGATTTCATGATGAAATTTTTTAATGAATTTTTGTAAGATTGCGTTTGACATTTATTCATTGCAATCCAATCTAAATGTTTAATAATAACATTATTGCCATAAGTAATTCTTGTACCATCAGGGTCTTGCTTCGTAGGTACAATACTAATTCTATAATCTTTGTTACTATAAGTAAAAAAATTCTTTATCAGCAAAGTTGAATAAACAAATGTAAAAAAGAAATCCAAACTTACTAGAATCGTCTCTTACTAATAGTCTGTTCAATCCTAGTAACATTTAAAATACCTGCAAAATCTTTTACACGAAAAGACATGTTGCTTTCATCTCTTTTTACAGAATTTTGTAAATTTTCAATCAGGTCTACCAATTTTTGATCAATTGGTATACGAATTTGAGTTTTTACCAAAAAACGAATATCTGGTAAATATGAACCAGAAAGTAAATCTATCAATATGACACGACGTAATGATTTTACAACTTTAGTCACCTTCCAAGTTTCTAATTATAAAGAAGGACCATGTCAAAAATTAAGTAAATACAAACGAGAGACAATGCGACATAAAAGTATGAAATAAGTAAATACTTTTTTGATAATCCCAATTTAATTTCATTTTCTTATCTTCATCATCATTAAAATAGATCATAATGCTACATTTATCTTTTTCACTATCTCCCAAACTCTCAGCTTCTTGAAATCCTAAATCAGCTTGAAGAATCCTTAATCCATCAACAAGAGGTGCATCATGTTGAAAAGAAGTTTTAATACCTTTTGGACCAAGCCTTCCTAATTTACACCATTCTGACAAATTATATGATGATGGCTCAATTGGTACATTAAAAAATAATTCGCGTCCGAGATATAGAGATACTCTTATTTCCATTCCAGAATCACTCACTGAGAATAACTCAGATACACGTGATGTAATTTTTGTCATACATCGAGTTAGTTGAGAGAAAATACTAAATGGATGTTGAGGTGTTGGATCTAATACGTTTGGTTCCCATTCAGATTGACTTGTGGAAAAATCAATTGAGGTTCCATTAGCATCGTTAAACCCATTTTCGTAGTTAGAATTCCTTTTCATACTCCATATACTTGTATTACTATTTTCGAATTGTTTTTTAGAAGTCAATTTATTAAGAATAATTTCAGAAGTTGTTCCAAATAATAAATCATAAACATCCATGTCAGATGCTTTGATAGATGCTTCGCCATCATCAATTACTCTTTCTAATTCACTATAATTTAGTTCTTCCTTGAAAATCTTGCTAGTTTCTAAATCTAAAGCACTAGAATCTTCATGATTAAACATAATATAAAATAATTCTCTTCCTTTTGAATGTGCATTATTATCCTCTAAATCATATCTTTTGAAATGAATTTTAGGTGTAATCCTCGAAAAGATACATTTATCTGCTGCACGAGAAGTATCAAGGATTGTAAGACCTAGTTCAGGATATACACCAGGCCTTTGTTTTTTTGCTTCATTGCCAGTACAATCATCATTAATTCTAGTACTTGCACTTGTATTTTCCCTTATTTTTAAATTAGAGGCCTTATTAAAATCATTTAACTGCATCATTTCATAGTTATTAATATAATAAATAACGTAATAAGCAGAAATTTATATTTATATTAACGCGACAATTAAAAAATATGTATAAAGGAAAAGAAAAAATTGAAATTATTCACATTTGTTATCGAATACAAGCTCAGACTTTTCTTCAGGTATTTTAAAAGTAATTTCTGACGCCAATATTTTACTCGTAACCGACGCAGCACGGTACGTTAATATATAGAAGTTGAATGGCTGTGCTCTAAAAAAAAAGAGCCGGAAAAAGAAATTTTGTAGCATTTTTTTCGGCTTATATCATGTGTCATATAACCAAATGATATAAATTCTTGTTTTAAATCAAGCTTTCAACAAGCCTCTAAAAAATCAATGATATAATTTGGGCTTAGAAATGCTTGGTTAATGATTTCTGCATTTTGGGACAGGTTTTCGTGTCTAAAATCTAAATTCTCATTCGAGATTCGCGTAGAGCACGTTAAAAATCTTCATAATTAGTGTCCCACAAAAAAATTATAATCACGATCTTGTAGCTTCTATCGTAGTATCGTAGTTCGCAAAACACTACATCCCGTGATCAAATTATTTTTAACAATTGATTATTCGTCACATGGCCAATTTCTTAATGCCGGCCGAATGCAATAATGCTGGCCAATTTTCGTTGATTTTTTGATGGAAATTCTGGTAGCCATAGGAATACCTGTTAGTCACATGACGATCATCATAGATTTAAAAATTTTTTTTTGATTTCTTCTTACCATCCATCCTTTGAGAAATTTTTTAAAAGGTTTTATATATTACTTTAAATTTAAAAAATTCAACGAGATGGTTAAATTCTTAAAACCAGGAAAAGTAGCGATCGTTTTATCTGGCCGATATGCCGGAAAAAAAGTAGTGATTGTTAAAAACTTTGATGAAGGCACTAAAGAACGTCCATATGGCCATGCCGTCGTTGCTGGTATTGAAAGATATCCACTCAAAGTTACCAGAAAAATGGGACAAAAGCGTATTGCCAAAAGATCAAGGATCAAGCCTTTCATCAAGGTTATAAACTATAATCATTTGATGCCAACTCGGTATACCTTTGAATTGGAAGATCTCAAACAAACGGTCACCCAAGATTGTTTCAAGGAACCTTCTCAGCGTAATACTGCAAAGAAGGCCGTAAAAAAAGCATTACAAGAAAGATATAAAGCTGGGAAAAGCAAATGGTTCTTTACTAAGCTCAGATTTTAATTTGAGGGTGTTGTGATGATGGAAATTAGGAGAAAAAATTTTAGGTGAAATAATAATATATAAAAGAACATCTTGCGTAATTAAGTTATTTTCGTGTTATATTCTCTTGTAGTATCAATCATTCAATCTCTGCTTTTCCCTTTTTTTATATATTATTTAGTTTGTGATTTGCAATTAAAAATAATTTGATATTCTTGTGCCTTTTCTATTTCAATTTAATAGAATGTTGTACGCGTTTTGAAAATGTTAAAACGTTAAATATTTAAGATTAATTTCCAACTAACATGAATTAAGTGCAGGATTTTTTTATTTATTATGATTTGTAGGATATTCATAATATATAAAAATTTCTTTTGAAATTGCTTATTTTTGGATTCTTCGAGTTTAATGATTAATGTATTAACAAGAATCAATTAAATAATTTTTATCATTTTTTATTTTTAAATATAAATTTCTCATTCAATATTCGCAATTTGAATTTGTTGAATATTAGATTCAAATGTGAAGATAAAAAAATAAAAAATACTTGACATCTATAAATTAATTTTCACCAAACATCATTAGGATCATATTCGTTGACGTTCTGCCACGGTTCAAAATTTTGCGGGATCTGACCCCATCCCTTCGAAGCTTCATCTTCCGCATGTGTTAACTTATATTCTTTATATCCATCTTCTAATTCTTTTAACCAATCAGGATGCAATAAAAGTGTATTCCATTTTTGGCCCGACATCAAAGCTCCTTTACGATTCAATTCATTTAGTTTATTTATAACAATTTCGCGATTCTTCTGATCCAAAGAAATAATTTTGCCATTATTAACAATTACTTTTGCCAAAGAGTCCTTCTTGATGGCCTTTAAACAATATGATGAAATTTCTGCCATAAACTCACTATCCTGTGGTGAAAGACCTTTCGACTCAAAAAACTCCTTGCCATATACTTTAAGTATTGTGTTAAGTGAGTCTCCAGGAATGCGAATCTCATCTATTACCGTTTCATTTTGTTCATCATCAGAATTTGAATCTGAATTACAAGCCGACACTTTGATTAATCGCCCATCTTCAATAAATCGATCAATAACACCAAGTGCTGCTTTATGTCGGTCGTCTGATTTTGGTTTTGTTTTAATCCAGCGCTGATACTTATTTTCAATGTAGTTTGCTACGGTCTTTGTCCTAAGATCCTTTTGTTAATATAAAATTGAATCATTAGTACATACAGTAATCTCTATAGTAAAAAAAAAATTTTTTTTTCAAAATAATTTTCTACCTCGCCTTTCGGATGGGATCCCAATATTAATAAATAAATTTCGTCGTCTTCTTCTTTCACGCTCATTGGATGAAACTTCTCGTAATCAAGATATTCCTCATTCATTTTGTCTTCTAAAATGCTCTCATAAACTTGAATTCCAGCAAAAGCATCAGAAGATGCATAACGTATTATTTCCGGATCCAATTTAACTGCATCGAAATTCCATTTCAATATTTTTTTAGTTTTCTCCAATACCAATTCAGGATCACCAAACATTCTAGTTAATTCCGCTAATGATCTTGCTGCGTATCCCTTTTGTTGAGCGATCTTTTCAAGATCAATTACTCCTTGCATTTCGAAGCCATAAGATTTTTTTATCCAATCTGCATCACCTGAAGCATTTACTCCAACTTTTTTAATATCTTGATCTGTTAAAATCTGTTGAAGTAAAGGCGGGAACTTGGATTTATTTATTTTAGTAATCCGAAATACTTGAAACAGAAAACATAATTCTCTTGTGGCTATTTGAATCATTGAAACAACTTGAGGATCAGCTTTTCTGTAAACTGTAGTTTCTGTATCAAAGCCAACGTATCCTGTATGCCAATTAGGATGATTTCTGAGAATATCAAGACAACGATCAGCTAATACATTAAACGACAAGTCATTAATATTATAGCATTGTACACATATAGTTTTCGGCAAATATCACGAACAAATACAGACCTGTATTCTTATTATTAATTTGATAAACAGGTGGGACTTCTTGAACTTTTTGTATTTTACTTTTGTCTAAATAATCAATCAGCGAACGCGCTGTGGAAGAATATGGCTTTTGATCACACATTTTCGTTATACTTTTCGTTATACTATAAAGAATTAACTGGTGTTGTAAGAAGGGAACGGTAATTAGTTAATTATAAAGGCAGTTCGCATTCTGTGATTGCGATTTTAAAAGAAATTTGGTTTAACTGTTTGATGTTTCTTGTTGTACAATAATTTCATCGTACAGTGTGTAACTTCCGCGTGTTTTGTGGCAAGATCTGCTAACGGAAAATCAATATCAGTGAGGCTAAAAGGAAACGCAGATATTAGCCCAAATGAGGAAGCAACAAACATGAAAAATCTTTTTAAAGTTGGAATTTCACCAGCAAATAGGACTACAAAGACCGTCGTTTTTTTAAAAAAAAAATTTTGATATCACTGCATAACATCCTAATCCCTAAACGTGTTTATTGCAGATATTGCAGATCTTCAAACTGATTTTCCCTACCGTAATTTGGTACATGTGTGGGGAATTTATCTGGTGAAACACCTGGCCGTATCAATACGCCATCAAAATTTATTGTTCGGATCTCTTTTTTTTTTATACTGACAAACTTTTTATTATTCAACAATTCACTCTACCAATATTTTCCGTTTTTATTTCCAGAAATATAACTTGTTTCATATTTTTTCCAACTTTCAAGAATAAAGACTATGTCCTTTAACGATTTGGAAAGAGGTCCGGGATCTGGTACTTCCACTCGAAATAGAAGTTATTATGGAGGTACAGGAGGTACAATGACAGTTTCGGGTGGTATGTATTTACGCTACTGCTATTCTTTTAAATTTTATTACAGGTTTTAATTATTCTTTTTGAAAATACCAGGGTTTATGTTCAAACTAAAAATTTTTTTTAATTATCTTACAAAGAAATGCTGCGCGAAATCACTAAATTAAACAAATTGAGATAAACTTATCTGTTGCGTCCTTTTTATAGAAGATGACATACGATACAAGAACCTAAGCAAAAGTATATCCCAACAGGTTTTTAACATTACAAGTAATGTGGCTAGTATACAGAGGTTCGTTTCGCACCTAGGATCAGCAAAAGATACACCAGAATTAAGAGCAAAATTGTAAGCATGCAAATTCTACCTTTTATATGGGTTGAAATATATTTTATTGGTCTGTGTAACTGTCAGTTAATAATTTATTTTTATAGACATACAATAACTGAGAGAACGCGTGAATTAGTAAAAGAGACAAGTAGCGACATTAAACAATTATCTCATTTTCAAAGTCCAAGCGGACAAAATGTAAGTTTAGTTTTTTTTGTCAGATGAATTCTTGGATAAGTTTAATTAATTTGAATGTTTTTATTAGCGTAAACTTGAACAGCAAAAACTCTCTAAGGACTTTCAAAAGACATTAGCAGAATTTCAAAAAGTTCAAAGGCTCTCTGCAGAAAAACAACGAGAATATGTTGATAAAGCGAAAGCTCTTAATGTCCGAAATGATATTTAGTGAGTGTTTTTGCTTATAGAAATTTTTTTTGGTTAGTAAATCGTTAATCATTTCTTTAATATTTTTTAAGTGAGGAAGATTCCGGTATCGCTGAAGAACAACCTCTTATTGATGATAGCCAACAAAGACTTAAACTTCGAGTCTTGGACAATGAAATTGAATACAATGAATCTTTGATCGCTGAACGCGAGGGAGAAATCAGAGAAATCGAACAAGGAATCAATGAGTTAAATGAAATATTCAGAGATTTGGGAACTTTGGTAACGGAACAACAGTCTATGTTAGGTAAGGACGATTAATTAATTAATTCAAATTCTAGTTTTTTTTTATTATTTTAAGTTGCTAAATTTACAAATTTACAAATTATAATTAAAAGATAATATTGAAAGCAATGTGACGAACATTGCTGTTAACGTTCGAAATGCAGCTGATGAATTGACTGTTGCAAGCCGTTATCAAAGGACGGCTCGTAATAACATGTGTTGCTTGTTGCTTGTTTTTGCTATTGTTGGTTTGGTAGTGGTATTGGCTGCCTTGGCTTAAATCAAATTATTTAGGTTTTTAAAGGAAAAGTGGGTGAACATTTACAGAACTTGTCAATATTTCAAAATTTTTTTTAATAAGGACTATTTAACATTCCACTTATTTGAATTATTTTATATTAAGGTGTATTGAATGATTTAATTTATAACATTTTCATTTTCTTTTTTCTTTGTAATTAAATACATTCATGTATTTTACATCATTTTTTCCTTTTCTTTATATGATTCTTATTTGTTTATTTTTTAACACTTTTGTACTTTTACTATTAAAAGATTTGAGAAATCGGGAATAATAATTAAGTTACATTTATTTACATAATTTTTATCATAGATAAATAAATATTATGATGCTTGCTATAATTTTAACTTACTTTACTATAATATTGAGTATTTTAATTCGTTATTTATTAATTGTTAAACGATCAAATCAATTTTTTATCATCCATTATTAAAGTAATTAAAGTAATGAATTTTTTTTAAAAAAAAGAACCAAATAATTTAATTTTGTTCAATATTTTAGCTTTTATGAGTGATAATACTCAATCGTTAAAGGATATATTCTCTGAACTATTATTAAAAAAACCTACCATCATTAAGACGCTTGTAATATTAATATGTTTCTAGTTTAAAAATTTTTATTTACGGTTTAAACACATCATATGATGGTAATTTTGAGTTTCAACTCATAACAATTGGAAAACATTCAATCCAATTTTTTGATCATTCTTCATCTATTATGTGGTTATTATTTTTAAAAATACTCCTTCTCCATTCCCGTTTCTCGTCCTATTTATCGTATTAAAAATTAAATTAGAACGACGAACTAATCAAAAATCTCAATAGAATAATAAGATAACAAACCTCATTTTTATATTTCAATAAACCTTTCCATGCTCCAGAAAATTCGTATAAACTCATTAAACCTCCGATACCCAGACATGCTCCAAGACCTAGTGTATGTGAACGTGCTAAAATAAAATCATCATCATTGATTTTATTATTAAATTATTAAGAATGGGAATTCAATCTTTCAATAAAAGTAATTAAATATACCTCTTATTCCAACAGTTAAACCAGTGGCACATCCACCCACAGCTCCGTTAATCCAATCGTCAGTTTTTCTGATGTTTGCAGTTACAGTTTCCGTTGCTGTAAAAATACCTCCTAGTAAAGCTATGATAAAATAAAATCGAATGATCGAAAATTTTATTTTACGTTTTCAAAAAAAAGAAAAAGATAAAATAACCTACCAAAACCTGTAATAGTCGAACCATATTTAGTGAAAACAGTAGAAGCACGTGTATTAGAATCATTATAGGAATTTTGTACTGCTGCAATAAGAAGTCCAACACCAGCAAACCCCAAGGTTGTTTTCAAAGTGTTCAAAATCAATTCTTTTTCATGATATACATTGTCCTTATGTGTGGTAGAAGACATTTTATTTAAAGTTTAAAAGAATTTTACATATCAAAGATCGATTTAAAAATTTTAAGATCTGTGTTCATTATATGCATGTTGTCGGTCATCGGATCATATGCCTTACCCTAATCCCGTCCTAATCCTAAGTGATCAATAGTGGCGTGACAAATGGAACCTGAACCACTGGACAAGAAAAGTTGTGAAAATAAATGGTTAAAAAAAAAGCAAGCAAAAGAAGTTTTTGTTTAGCACGTATTAAAATTCTTGTGTATTAATTTTCATAAGACTAGCTTAAATAGTTGGGATAAAATAAATTTAATAAATTTTCGTTTAATAAAGCATTGTATTTACTATGTTAAAAAAAAGTAATTTCATTTGTGATGATGATAATTTTAAACCAATCTATATTTAAGAGGTTTAAGAGGATATTATCCAAAACATCCAAAACATCATCAAAAACGCGAATTTCGGATCGCTGATCGGGCTGCACAACCCACAACCCATCGGCCAATAATTACTGATTGACGATCAAAGAATCTTGCACTTTCATCCAATCAGAAATTGAAGATGATTTAACGTTCTCATATGAAACTATTTATTGATAGCTTTAAACTTGTATTAATTAATAAGCAACAGTCTTAATTTCTCTCTAATAAAAGTTTTTATGTCACGAAATCGAGCCTAAATTAAATATTCAAAAAAAAAGGTGTGTCAGCATAATGGATTTAGACGAGAAAAAAGTACTTGAAACTTGCAAAACAATTCTTTCTTCGGCCGACTTAAAGTAAAATACTAGAACCATATATAATATTTTTTGTTTATTTCTTCACAACACGCGGAGGTCTTATATTTAACTCCGAATTTTAGCACCATAACAGAGAAAAAAGTCCGACGTCAAGTTGAAGAAGAACTTGACTTGAAAGACAAGATTCTAGACGGTGATCCTTATAAAAGTATTGTTAAAGAGATCGTCAATAAAATAATCGTAAGTAAGTTAAAATGATTTGCTTTTTTGAATAACATTAATTAACTTATTTATCATATGACTAGAATGACTTACAACAGAAAAGTGAATCGTCACACTCACCACCACAAACAAAAAAAACTGGTAAAACTACTGCTAAATCGACTTCTACCAATAAAAAGACGAGAAAAACTGAGGCTAAATCAAAGGAATCTAGCAAGGTTTTGGAGGATAGTTTGTCAAGCTCAAAACCTTTAAATAATAATAAAGCTCGAAGCGAACAAGAGTCATCACCAATATCAAAGACTCAAGCTGGTAAATCCCAAAACAAAATATCTAAAACATATGGGGGATCAAGAACGGTATCTTCAAAACCCACCGATCAAGAAGAGCAATTGAAAAAGACGAAAAATATATCCAAAGTAGATGATAATAAATCATCATCTAATTCAAACTCTGCTAAAAGCAACATCATTAGCAAGTCGTCTAAAGAAACCGGAAAAGCAAATAAGTTCAAGACAATGAAGTTGAATAAAGAGGAAGAGGTACCTTCTGAAGAAGAATCCGATTCGGCTTTATCTACAAAAAAAACAACAAAAAGAGTCGAGGCTAAAAATAAAGAAAAGCAGAAGCCAAATATGCCACGATCTCGAGTTAAAAGAAAGATCAATGCCTCGAGTGATACTGATAATGATAATAAGAGCAGTATCAAAAGTGATTCGGTACCTGTAAAAGGAAGTGATTTAGAAGAACCAGCGTTACCACCTTTAAAACAACCTAAACAGATAAAGACTGATCTTTCATCAGATGAAGATGAAGAATCTAACAGCGTCAAAGAGAGATCGACTGAGGAGGGACAATCTCATCACAAAACCGACACTGTTGAGGATGGTGTATACCTTAAGGATGAACAAAATATTGATGATATTGATGTCGAATCTGATAATACTATCAAAGATGATGGTGGAGCAGGGTTAAAAATGATACCAGGACCAGACGTAGAGGATCGTAACTCGGAGTCAATAGGCGAAGTTGAACAAAAATTGAATGCTGAGTCAACATCTCCAAAAAGAACAATAAATTCTGCTGACGATAACTCGTGTGAGGATGACAAGCCACAAAAGAAGAAACGCAAGGCTGGCAAAAACTCAGCTAAATCGGTAAATGATAAATCAGCAAACGATAACTCAATAAATAATAAATCAGTAAATAACAAAACAGTAAGTACAAGTACATTATATATTGATTTGATTTGATTTGGTTTGAAGTTTATTTAATTCTATTCACAGACCAATGAAAAGGATGACAAAAGAATTAAAAATCTCAAGTCATTTATCACTAAGTGCGGTGTACGTAAAAATTGGTATGTGAAATCGTAATTATTATTTTTTCCATTAATAAGTTCCTTTAATAAATTTTGTCTGCTTATTAGGACGAAAGAGTTAGCGGATTGCAACACGGATTCTAGCAAAATCCACAAGTTGAAACAAATTCTTATGGATTTGGGAGTTGAAGGTAAATACTTTTTTTTTTTTAAAGTTTAATAATGATATAAGAATTTGATCGTTTATTAATTTCTAATAGGGCGTCCGACACTTGAAAAATGTAAAAAGGTAAAAATGAAATTGGAACTTGAAGCCGAGTTAGGAGCAATGGATGTTGATAACATAATTTCTGACGATGTTAAAGAAACTCGAAAAGCACGTGCCTCTAGGGGTATTTTTAATCCTGTGCGTCGTCGGGTTTCTCGCGTTACCCAGTCTTCACCGGTACGTAGTAGATTGGACTCTTTCCTTAATATTATATCGAATTCAACATTATCAAAATTTATAGGAATGCGATGATTCTTCTTCAAAAGACGTACATTCGGATTCTGAATGAAATATATATATAAAATATGATATAGAACATTGTACACATATTTGCATGTTTTTTTAGAATCTTTGGACCTTTAATAAAAGGTATACTTTATCATACTTTATTATAAATTTGTATATTTTACATGAATAAATAAAATACAATATTATATAAAAAAAGGAATCCAGTAAATTAGGAAAAAATGTATCAAATTTTATTGATACTTTATTTTTCAGTGATTAAGTGCCTTCATCCTATTCCTGTTGGCTAACATAGTAATAGCCATACAAGATATAACAAAGCCTACAAACTTAAAAAAAGCTGAGCGGGATATTTGTCTTTCTTCTTCTGGTGTTCGAAAGGAAGAAAAAATTCTTCGTAAATTTGGAAACGCCATTGTTGAATATTAAAAGTATAACTGAATTGTCAAAAAAAAGCCAAATATGTTTTTGATTGGCTTAAACTACTTTAAATGAATTATGATGACCTCACAACGTGCATCTCAATAGATTTTAAGCAAACAACACGTTTTGCATCTAACTTTGTAAAAAATATAATGACCGATTTTCGAGTAACTAAACCAAAATTCTTTGCAACAACGAAGAAAGGTGAGCTTTTATAAATGGTTTATTGAACGACAAGGTTTTGTTTGAATTCAAGTTTTTGAATTTAGGACATTCTTTTCAAAAAATGATGACCTCTTTGAAATTCTTGAAATTCTTGAAAAAATTAGTGGCTTTTCGTCAACTATGCTTAATATTATAGTTTGTTTAGAATATTATATTATCCTGAAAACCCTGACTGAAATTAACAAGATAATCTGCATTTACATAGGTGAGAATTATGAACTTCGTGCTGACCTTAACAGTGAATATCGCGATCGTCGGAAAGATGCAATCAAAAAAGTCATAGCGAATATGACCGTTGGAAAGGATGTTTCGGGTTTATTCCCTGATGTTCTGAAAAATATGCAAACTGAAGATTTGGAACAAAAGAAATTGGTATATCTGTATTTGATGAACTATGCCAAAACTCAGCCGGAACTGGTAATTTTAGCGGTTAATACTTTTGTAAAAGTAAGTGGCAATTATAACGTTAAGTTACGATGTTTATATGCAATTTAAAATTGTTTTTTTCTTTTGAATATAGTTTAAATTAATATCGCCGAATATTCATGTGCTTTTATAATAGGATACTGATGATATCAATCCCTTGATAAGGGCATTGGCTATTCGTACAATGGGATGTATCCGTGTAGAAAAGATAATTGATTATCTCTGCGAACCCTTAAGGAAATGTCTAAAAGTATATCCAAATTTATTATATTTATTATTGTTTATTTATTATTTATTTTTTTAAAAAAAGATATAATTCTAAATTATGTAGGATGATAATCCTTATGTCCGAAAAACTGCTGCGATATGTGTAGCAAAATTATATGATTTAAATCCAGAATTAGCCACTGAAAATGGATTTGTTGCTGTTTTACAAGAAATGGTTTCGGACGCGAATCCTATGGTATTTTACTTGTTTAAAAAGGTTTATTATATTATTATTTTAAATTAAGAATAATCTATACCTTTTTTAAGGTGGTGGCAAATGCTGTAACAGCACTTGCGGAAATAAATGAAGCATCTGCAACCAAAGATATTTTTGTAATTAACACATCGACACTTACAAAACTTTTGGTAGCATTAAATGAATGCACAGAGTAAGGCATATAAGATAACTAAGCGATATTATTATTATGTTATTGGAGGAATACTTTAATATCAATTCATGTTAATTAAAATTTTATGGTTTTCTTATTATGGAATAGATGGGGTCGTATAGCAATTTTAACAGCATTGGCAGAATATAGACCATCAGATTCAAAAGAGGCCGAACATATCGTTGAACGAGTAATCCCGCAATTTCAACATGTTAATGGAAGTGTCGTGTTATCCGCAATTAAGGTGATAAATAATGAGAATTATAAATTTTTTTTAGAACGGAATTCTCTCTAAATAATAAAATTAAGAAATTGACAGGCAGGATTATATTTCGGAATAGGTGGTAATGATTTATATGAGGATTATCAAAACTGATGAGATGTTACGTCAATTAGTTAGAAAGATGGCACCACCATTAGGTATGTATATACGCTACGTTAATACACTATGATAAATAGATTTGTAATTATGATTTACAAAGAAATTTCGTGTCAATTTTTTTAGTTACTTTATTGGCTTCCGCACCAGAAGTCCAATATGTTGCACTACGAAACATTAATCTTATTTTACAAAAGCGTCCTGATATTTTACAAAATGAAATGAGAGTTTTCTTTTGTAAATATAATGATCCACCGTATGTGAAATTAGAGAAGCTTGAAATTATGATTAAGCTAGCTAATGATAAAAATGTTGATCAGCTTTTGTCAGAACTAAAAGAGTAAGTTGTTTTAAGTGTTTATATAAGTTGTCTGCATTATTCAACAAGGAACACTGCCATAATTATTTTTTAGATATGCATCCGAAGTTGATGTGGATTTCGTTAGAAAATCTGTTCGTGCAATTGGACAATGTGCGATAAAGATTGATGAAGCGTCTGAAAGATGTATTAATGTTTTATTGGACTTAATTAATACCAAAGTGAATTATGTAGTTCAAGAGGCTATTATTGTTATTAAGGTTTTAACATCATCTCTTTTTTTTTATTATTATGTGATTATGTTATTTCATTTATGAACAACAGTTTCTTATTTATGCATAGGATATTTTCCGAAAATATCCAAACAATTACGAAGGAATTATTCCCACATTATGTCAGAATTTAGAAGTTTTAGACGAACCAGAAGCCAAAGCATCACTTATTTGGATCATAGGAGAATATGCCGAGAGAATAGAAAATGCAGATGAATTACTTGTTACATTTTTAGATACTTTTAGAGATGAAAACTCTCAGGTAATAATTTTAACAATCAATTTATAACTTTTAATTCTAATTTTTACGAGGAATTAAATCGAAGGACGTGGTGATAGGATGTGATCCGAAACTTGATTTATCAATATTTACAAGTTTATTTATTTCTTTTTTTCGTTGACTGGACAGGTTCAATTACAGTTAGTTACTGCGACCGTTAAATTATTCCTTAAAAAGCCACAAACAACACAAAATGTTGTTTGGCGGTTACTACAAATTGCCACTTCAGAATGTGATAATCCAGATATTCGAGATCGTGCATATGTTTATTGGAGATTACTATCTACAGATCCTCAAGCTGCTAAGGTAAAAATATTATATATATATTTTTTTAATCATAAATTAAACTATTCATTCTTTTAATTATTTCTTTCTTATATAGGCTGTTGTTTTGTCAGATAAACCAGTAATATCCGTACAAGGTAATACGTTGAGTGGTCCACTGTTAGAAGAACTTATTAATAATATTTCAACTCTTGCAAGTGTGTATCATAAACCTCCAGAAACATTCCTCGGAAGAGGAAGATTTGGAGCAGATGCTGTACAGCGGCGAGCTATCGAGTATGTTATTTTTTCATTTATATTTTGTTTGATTCATCTTTCGGATGCCCTAACAATTTATTTTCTCATTTTATAGGGAGCAAGAAGAAGCTTCTCGAGAATCACCCATTCAAGCTCAAGTTAAAACTAATATTGAAAACTTATTGGATCTTGATTTTAATGATACTTCCACGCCAACAACTAGTACACCTCCTTCATCTAAATCAACCAACGCTACTGCAAACGTAGATGATTTGTTGGATTTGTTTGGTAGTAATAGTATAAGTAATGATCTATCTACTCCACCTCAATCATCCTCATCAAATAATCATCAAAATAACGGAATAACAAGTGATTTGGTTAGTTTATTCTAATAATATTGGTTTAGAAATAGTAGCTGATTAATTTTAAGAAACAAATAAATATTTAAATCAAAAAATTCTTTAATAGTCATTTAATTAATAAATTAGATATTAAATATCTACAAGTTAATTTTTTGATAATTTTGGATTTAAAATTTTTTAATGGGCCGGAATGAGGGGTTGAAGTTTTTATTTGGTTAAATATATAGAAGACTTTTTGATATTATTTATATTATTCACCAGATATATTTTATATATGTATAATGTATATATATATACTTAATTTACTTTAAATCACAAAAAAAATAAAAAATCACTTTTTTATTATTATAATTTTTAATTCCTACTGTTAATAGTTATGAGTACTTGTTTTTGTTACTTTGTAACTACTATACAATATGAAAATTTTTTACTAAACAAATTTTACGATTTAGAAAAGTTTAATTGAATATGAATTTATACTTTTGTCTTGTCTTTTTGTTTCAAGGAGAATTTAATTTCATCATAACTATAGCATCAGTAATTAAATTGTGCCTAAAACTATTTCATAAATATACATAAACCTGCACCGTGCAATATAAATTGAATAGTTGTAATATCATCCGTTATTTATTAGTAATTATTTTAACATACATAGATTAAAGAATGCTCCCTGCATTGCGTTTCATTCTTTATTTAAATATAATTAATAACCAAAGTTTTCAAATAAATAAATAAACTTTTATAAGATGAAAAATAAAGTATCCTCAAATATCATAATGTCTGACATGATTGACATAAGGATTTATCTTTTTTACAATTTTGCTTTAACATTCTCATTATATAAATTATCAATTACTGAACGGAAAACTTTTTGAGCTTCATGACGTTTAAGTTTTAACCTGAAATTACATAACATTAATTAGTTTAGTATCTCAAATAGTTTTTGTTCATTATAAATTACTATACATACGTAGGTGTGAGAAGATGATTTTCAATGGAGAATGGTACATTTGTAAGATAAATGGCTTTCACAAATTCAAATCTAATCAAATAAAATAGATTAGTTAGTTAATATAATAAATCTTATGAAATATAGTATCTCGACTTACCCTCTGAGTTTAGCATGTTTTCCAATTTTATCCATTTCTATTAAAAATTCTTTACGAACTTTTGGATCATTAATCAAACTCTCTAATCCCTTTTCATCTCCCAATGAAACATTTTTTCCAGTTAACATATTAGCCCAAGGTACAAAAGTTTCAGGATCTGGTACTACAACTGCTACAAGATGATTACGAAGAGAATCTCCATGTACAAATACTTGTAGTATCAAAGGAGAATTAAGATAAACATTCTCAATCTGAAAAAATGATAATTGTTTACTATAAAAAGTTAAAATTTATAAATTCAAAATATTGTATAAAATAATTACTTTTTCCGGTGCAACATATTCTCCTTGAGAAAGTTTGAATATATTCTTTTTACGATCAACTATGGTGAATGCACCTTGAGAAATTAAAAAAAATTAATTATATCTATAAACTATGGACTAACAAATCCACAATATAAACAAACTTACCAAGCTCATCAATATAAGAGATATCGCCAGTATGAACCCATCCTTCAGAATCAATGGTTTCTCTCGTTTTTTCTTCATTTTTGTAATAACCAATAAAACAATTTGGTCCACGATAACATAATTCACCACGTGGATATGGTTTATCAGTTGAAAAATAATTCATTTCAGGTACATCTACAAGCTTTATTTCACAACTAAATTTAAAATAATATTATTAATTAATAATTATAATAAAGCAAATTAGAATTAAAAAAATTACCATAATTGAGGACCTCCGACATGACCAGCCTTGTTTTCACCTGGAAGACCTATTGTCGCAGTTGCAACACCTTCAGTCTGCCCATAACCTAATATCATAAACAATTAATATATATTTAAATAAACCTTATATAATTCCTATTAATATAACATACCCTCAGTAATTTCGGTTACAAAGGCTATTCTTAAAAATTGTAATACTTCGGGATCCAAAGGAGCAGAACCTGTTATCATCATACGTACACGTCCTCCTAATACTTGTTTAACCTTGTTAAATATGATTCGATCCCAAAATGGGTGTGTATATCCTTGTCCCTTTTCTAATCTTTCAAGTTTAGCTTCTACTGCTTTCCTTGATAGCACTCCCTTAATTCCTGGCGCATTAACTGTAGCTTGTTGAAGCTTGGCATAAATACGTGTAAGCAATCTCGGAACTGATGGGAATAGTGTAGGTTTAAGTTCGGTAATATCATCAATAAGCGTAAGAATATCTCCGTGATAATATCCAATACTGCCACCACTTGTAACTGCAACTGTTTCCGCAATACGACCGAAAATATGAGCCAACTATTTGATTAAATGAATTGAACGCCAACTAATAGTTTAGCCAAAGAATTTTTAAAAAATTAAAATCCAAGATAATTGCTTACCGGCAGATATGATATAAGAACCTTTATAATTATTGAAAATAAAAAGATTATTTTTTTTCAGTAAATAATAGTAATAAAAAAAATTAAATAAAGTAAAATCAGCATACATCATCTTGATATGTTTCCCAAACTTGACATACTGCGGAGGCTGCTGCTATAAAATTCGCGTGTGTAAGCATAGCACCTTTTGGAATTCCAGTTGTACCAGAAGTATAACAAATGCAAGCAAGATCATTTGGAGAAGGTGGGTTATGTTTTCGAGAATTTTGTTTTCCCAACTTTTCTACTTCACTAAAACTCAACAGCACAATTCCTTTGTCTTCTGCCCAATGTTTTAATACTTTCCCAGTATTAGTACTTCCAAAAGGTACTGGAGAATCATCTTCTAACTCATCCATTGAAATAATAACTTTCAAACTTGGAACCTTTGGAGCCAATTGAATTAACCCAGGAATCAGATCGACACTAGCAACAATAATTGAAATTTCGGAATGATTCACAACATATTCCACGGTATCTAAGATAAAATAAAATAATTCAGTTAATATAAGTTCAAGAATACTACTAACAGAATGATTAATTTGAATATTTTCTTTTTTCCTTACCTGGTCCCAAAGTATCATACAATGCGATGGTGATAAGATTATATGCGCAATTGGACTATAAAAAATCAATGTATGTTATATATTAATTTTAAAGAATTTATTAAATAATTTAAATTACCTGATCAGTAATAAACCATTCTGCATTAATCGCAACAAAAATTAAATATTTGAATGTCAATATATATAAACAGAAAAACATAAATTATGAAATTAATTCATTTATACCGGGTCTATTTATAGAATAAATTCCTACTGTCCATTTCTCAACTTTAGGATTCTTAACCACCTATAGCAAATTTTTGATTAATATTTAATGGACAAATATTCATCAAATGATCAAACTTACATTTTCATTTAAATACAAAATGCCTGATCCAAAATTATCTATACGTTCAGCAATTTGTTTATAAGTTTGCCATGTATATGAGCCATATTGTCCCGTCAATTTATTATATGGACGATGACCGATACAATTCCTGTTTTTCGAAATTTTAAGAGCTAATGAATGATTTAGATTAAAAATTTAGCCTTTAATTTTTAACTTTTTGAACAAAATCACAACCACAATCATTATCATTATTGTTTGTTACCATACTGAAAATTCTCATATAATGTCGTTATTTCTTGTCTATTATGTTAATAATGAAATAGTTTAAATATGTTTTAGAATAATTGAAAACATACTTTATAAGTAAACAAATTAAATGGAAACCTTATCGTAACAGTTAATTCATCCGGGTAAAAAGCACTTCTATACACTCCAGTTTGCCCATGTTTTCTCGTGTTAGGCAATTCAATGGAATACTTTGCTGGCGGCTGAGTCATACTTTTCTCAAAAAGTTTCGTCTACTTTTTAAAATTGATCTCGATTTTCGATCGATTTAAATCCTTGGATTACGGTTTTACGTTTAGCATTATGTAATCGATAATTAGATAATAATCTACAATCTACATAATCGTAACAAATCTCAAAATTTTTTTAGATGTCACATTTCATGTGATCTTTTTCTACTTCTGATGATCTTTAATAGATGATCTTAATTTAAATAAAAATGATAATCATGATGCGATAAATGATAACAAATGGTTAAAATTGCCGAACATTAAATCATAATTTTTTATTAAAATATATTTATTTAAACAAGTACAGGCAAGCTTCACTACCAAATTTATTATATTAAAATTGAAAATAAAATAAGAAAACTTTATAAAAAAAAAAATTTATGAATTAAAAAACAAAAATTATATTTTTCACCATAGTGTTTAACATTACAGTCACAGTCTGAATTTTTTATATATTACTTTGCTTTTTATTTAAAATCTATATTTTACAATATGGTGTTTAATGTTGTATTATATAAATTTTTTTTTATATAAGATTAGTTACCAATCCTTTTAGTTATCATTTTTAGAATAAAGACAATCTTTAATCCTTCCTGTTTCTCTAGTTAGAACTCAAAAGATACATCAAAGAAAAAGAATACAATCTAAGTATTTTGTAACCTTCTATTAATATAGCTATTAAACTAATATAGACTTATAATTTAAATTTTTTAGCTATAATTTATGCTAATGATACTTAATAATTGAGTAGTCCAATAACTAATAAAATACTATCAATATATTTGAATAGTTGGCATTATTAATGATATCAAAATCAATGCAAATAAATCAGCTTTATTAGTAGATAAATAAACTCATTTTTAGCTAAAAACAAAAAGTTTATTTAAATATAAATAGAATAAAATAATAACCTATAATTACTAGTAAGCAGAATGAATTCTAAGTATTTGAATTATATTAAATAATAAAAAGCAATTAATCTAAAATTAAATTACAAAAAAAGTTATTATATTATTTTTAAAATTCTATTTTATTAGATAAACTATTAAATTTACTATATAGTTTTTTTTTATTCTTATTAAAAACAAATTACATTTTTCAAAAACAATAAAAATAAAATTCTTATATACAAATCAAATTACTAAAATAAGATTAATATCTATTTAAAATAAAAAATAGGTTACTATTACAGTAATATGAATTTTAGAATTAATTAAAAAAATATATTACCATCACATTATACAAAATCAAAAGTTATAATTTATTAAAAAATGATTTAGCAAATAAATTAACTAGAATAGGTTTAAAAGATATATATAAAGCCTTCTAAAACAAAAAAAAAATTCCTAAACTTATCTTTCATAGTCCAAGGCTCTAAGCTAAAGTTTAGATTTAGTAAAAGCATTCTTAAAGAAAAGAAGTAAAAAAAATATTAGTAATATTTTTAAAGTAAAAGGAAAAGCAAATTCCTATTTACCTCTTAAAATTCAAGTTATTTTAGTTAAAATTTAAGTTTAAAAAAGCATCTTTAAAAAGAAAAAGCAAAAGAAGTATTAGTAATGCTTTTAAGATAAAAAAAAAATTATCTTTTCCAAATTTACTTTTCATATTTCAAGCTGAAATTCTAATCCAGAAAGATGTCTTTTGAAGAAAAAAGAAAAGAAATGTTAATGATGTTTTAAAAACAAAAAAAAACAAAAAATCTTCACCTTATAACTTATCTTTTATAATATAAGCTAATAAAATTCAAGTTCAAGAAGGTATTTCCTAAAGAAAAGAAATAAGAGGAATATTAATAATACTCTAAATACAAAAAAAAAATCTTTATTATTTAATTTACTTTTCATAATTTAAGCTAAAATTTAGATCTGGTAAAGGTATCTCTAAAAAAAAAAAGTAAAAGAAATATTAATAATGTTTCAAAGGTAAAAAAAAAAAAAAATTCTTCACTTTTTAGTTTATTTTTATAGCTCAAACCAAATTCAGATTTAGAAATAAAGGAATATTAATAACTATTTAAAAAGTATGTTTTTTTTTAAAAAAAAAGTAATAAAAAAATACTAGATTTAACCAGATTATTTGATTAATCTAATTAATCCAGTTATTTGTATAATATCTAATTAATTTAATATTATCTAATAGTTTCATCCAGATTATCTATAAACTATTTCTTAATCTAAATAATTCAGTTTTTAATTAGATTAAATGACAGATTGAATGGATTTTACTAAATCATATTTCTAGTAAAAAAAAAATAAATTGGTTAATTTCAGTTTTTTAATAAAACTATTATAAATGAAAATGTTAAAGAATCTTCATTATAGTATATTATAAATCATGCCATATATGATTGATTTCTATATATATATTTGATAAAAATTCTGATGGATTCTTTTATAAAAATGCCATTTTATAAAGGTTAAAAAATAAGGAACTTGTAATTTAAATTAATATTATTTTTTATGCTATTAATGTTTATTTATTTTACTTTTTTTTTAAAAATATCTTTCTAAATCCAGATTTTGGCTTAAACTATAAAAGTAAATTAAGAAAAAAGAATTTTTACTTTTTCTTTATCTTTAAAATAATACTAATTTTCTTTTTGCTTTCTTAGATCTCTATTTAAGTAAATATAAAAAGAAATGGCTATACTTTTTTGTAATAAAGATATAAAAATAATAATAATTTTATTTATAATAAAAATTTAAAATTTTACAAAAAAATTTTTTTTATTCATCAGATTAATCAGATATTTGATATCAATTAGTATAATAAATTTGAATAATATTATAAAAAATATAATTAAGAATATTGAAAGTGTTACAAAATAATTATTTTAATTCAGTTATATTCATCAACCAGATTGTCTCTCTAGTAGATGTGAAAAAGAATTATGCTATAAATGATACAAATTCAAAAGATTCTAATCCTAAATCTAATTACAATTTAAAACCAAAATCAGAAACTGTAAAAAATGACAAAATATTTAAAATTATTAATAGGTATATCTATTAAATTGTTATCTGGCAAAAGTACTTTACCAATCTAATTAAATTAGAGTAGTAATTATCAGTTTAAAAGATTTTTACTAATATACTTATGTTAATCCTGTGTGATAAAAAATAGGAGAATTACAAGATAGGATTATACAACATAATAATTTTTGAAAAAAATATATATATGCTAACTAGTACCTTTATTTTTTTCTAAACAAACATGTATAAAATTGACTTTATTATATCATTTGTTAGAAAAATGTGAAAAAGTATTTAGTTGCAATACAGAACCTATCCTATAAGTAAATAATACTGACAAAAACATATATTATGAAGGGTTGAAATTTTAAAATTACCAGGCTTTTGCCTAACTATAAGTTTTGCAGGTAAATCACTATACCAAAAGGAATTAAAATTCTATTTGCATGTACTTTCAAAGCTTTTTTGATATTATATGACAATACTAATTACTCTTCTTATTTCCTTATCTTTTTCTAGCAAGATATAAAACATGTAATGGTATAAGAAAGTTCAGCTAACTTTCCTGCAAAAAGTATTTCTGTAAAAATAATGCAAAAATAAGGTATGTATATGCCAGAAGTTATGTATGTATGAGAGTGAGTTTTTTTCTTACTATGGTTCTTGCATTTAGAAAAGCAAGATGTTTTCCACCACCTGTAAAGATAGTAATATCCATTTCAACTGCTTTGTTCATGGTGAGACTGTCAATGATATTTTCTATGTAGATATTGATAAGAAATTGGCCATTAATAATCTGAAAGATGGAATCAAAAATATCTGGCAAGATTTACAAGAAATAAACATTGATCTATATGAAAAAGATTTCACTCAGGACATTCATGCTTTGGTCTCTACAGTGAATATTAATGAAAAAAGACAAGGGGTATTCAAAAAATAATTTCTCAATATTTTTTCCTAGGAGATACTCTTACACAGCCTTATCTCCTGGTAGATGGTAAAAAAGGTCATATTCACGTCATTATATACCCACAGGTAGTGTTGGAAAAAAATCTCTCTGATACTGGGCTCTAGTGAATCAGAAAGTGAGGAATTTTATCAGCATACCATTTTCTAAACTAGCTATAATTTTTTTATTCGTATCATGTAACTTATTTATAAGAATATTATTATTTTGTATCAGTTGTTGCTCCGGCAACAATTTATTTCTTAAATAAAGCATTTATATATACAATAAAAAAATATTACAAATCATTTCTCTGGCTATACAAGAAAGAGTTCCGAATTAATTTCACTCTGTTAATACAATCATCACTTCTAAATAATGGGTAAGCTCGTTAAAATCAAACGTCTTAGGGTCCTTAGTCTTCCTATTAATGACGATTACAAAGTTGAGCTGAGCATCATACAAATGATCATATTTTTCGAAATTTTGCAGTTGCAGATACTGCTTCGCCGGTTTGTCGTGAACAAACTCCTGGTTTTGCGACGATTATTAAGAGATGGACGAGTACGAGCCATTGCTAAAGTTAAATTTTTCAAGTCCGGAGTGGTGATCGGCTTGATCGGAAGAATTTTGTGCTACCTAGGGGTTAGATAAATAAACGGGGGGGCCAACATATATGTTACACAGGCTGATCAATAACAAACTGAACTGTCNCCAGTCTGTTGCCTCATAAATTAGTTACACAAGCAAAATTTCATATTAAATTTTCACTTTTTCTTATTTTTTTCAGCACATATATACAGGAAAGCAGCCGATCCAAAAAGTTAAAGTCGTTCATATTAGCTTTATATAGGCGAAGTTTTTTTATCCAAATTAGACCACTGGTTGCTTTGTTCTTAGTTTTATATGCTTTTTATTACTTAATAATAGAA
>QKYT01000067.1:48929-101441 GCA_003550305.1 Glomus cerebriforme
TATTAGTAATAAAAAATTTCAGTCAGATGTAAATAGGAATCCACAAATTATAATTAATTTATATTTACCTAACGTAAGATGATCAGATTGCTCCAAATCACAATATATAGCAAGATTTACTTGAGAATATTCTTCATCAAGAAGTCGACCAGAAAGTGTAGTGCGTGATGGTGGGGAATAACCAGATTTTAGATCTTTAAATAGATCTAAAACAAATGAATTTTCAATTACATTGAATGGAATACCAGCTATATCCCAAGCCTTTAAAATCTTTTTGTCAAGTTGATCAATAACAGATTTAGGTAAAAACTGATCAGATGAATAATGGTCAGTTATTTGCATTTGGGTCGAATTAGATGGTTGAGNTAAAGAGTTACGATTATAGTTTATTTGCCGATTAGCTACTTTTTCACGCCAGTATCTTGTTATTTCTTTAGGATATGACAAACATTCATTTGCCAGGTGAGCTTCCATTTTTTGTGGCTTTNCTCTTGACCATTTTATCTTGCAATATGAACAAATAGCTTCGTGATGTCCATTACTCTTTTGTGCGCCTTTTTCATAATATTCCCAAATTTCCGAAAAAGGTTTTGTATTATTATTTTTGGTTTGTGGCAGACTTTTATTTTTTTTGTTTTTTTGATATTACTTGTTCTTCATCTGATAGGTCTGACGAAACTATAACCTCATTTTCATTAGAAACTCTTGGTCTTTTATTTTTTCCTGAGCTGCTTTGTTCGTGACTCATAGTAAAAAAAAGTCGCGAGCTCGCGATTCGCGAAAGTATATAATGCATATAAGCATAATTAGTATATTATGTATATTAGTAATATCACATGATTCACATCAATTTATTTAATTTTACACATGTGTTACATAATACTACAACGTCACATAATACTATATACGTCACGTAATACGTCAACTACTTTACTACCCCATACATATATATGGTAAAAATGATAAAAGGTAGTAACTTATATACGTCATTGACGTAATGACTTAGTGGGTAACTACCTTAAGAAATGTCTGCAACCCTAGTTATAAATAAATATACTAGATATAATACTAAAAAAGTTAAGTTTAAAGCCAAAATTAAAAAAACTAGAGAAAAATTGAACAGATACTATTGCCAAGAATGCTGAATTTAAGAAGTGAAGGATGTAATTATAATTATTATTTACAGATTTATGAAATTATTTACAGAATAGGCAAAATATCAAATTAACTATAATTTAAAAATTTTGATGATATTCTGTAAATCATATTTTAATAAATCAAAAAAATTACTATTAAAAAACTAAGTAAAATAATTTGTATAAAAAAAAAAAGATTTAACAGCATTATGAAATTATGGAATTACAAAATAGCTATATTGCTATAAATTTAAATGATGAAATAAATTCCATATATAGGGACGTCTAAAACCATATTCAATTATATGATTCAAAAAAAAAATATTTTTTCTAAATAAAACTTTTTTCAACCTATATAACTTTTAAAATATATAAAATAAGTGTATTTTAGCCCACCCTACAAGTTTAATTAGAATGTTTAATGAGGTTTAGAATGCTATTTTTTATTTATTTAACTTTTTTCATGTTTGCTAAAATTTATTTATCTATTTTTGGATATAATTAGCAAAGATTGTTCATTATATTTAAAGTCAAAAACACTATTTAAAATCACTTTTTAACTTAAGTAGCATGCTAAAATACATTTATTCTATAGGTTTCAAGTTCACATTAATCTTAGTTTACAAAATATTTAACATTTAAATCACATGATCGAACATAGCTTTAGAAACTCTCATATGGTAATTTGTGATTATAAAGAGGTAATTTAATGTAATTTAAAACCATTTCTAGGGTGTTCAGGATGGGTTGGCCATGATTTTATCATGATTTTGGCCATTTTTTTGCAATTTTATCACGGTCACGATTTTTAATAAAAATCTGCAATTTCATGACATTTTAATTTGATTGGATAATCTTGTTTAATTTTAATTGGATGATCAATGAAATCTCTTTTTTAAACGAAAAAAATTTTCAAATCCTAACCATTTTTGTTTGATTTTTTTTATAAAATAGTTACTCCACATATACGTTTATCATAAAATGCAGAGTATTGAAAAAATTATATTGTATAAGGCAATGAATTGTGATATCAATTTTGCAATATAGGAGTTGAACATAAAAGAAAGACACCATAGATAACATCTTCATACAGCAAAACATCTTAAAAATAAAACTACTGATATTAATTCACCAATTCAAAGAACTTTACCATTATTTGAAAATACAATTAACGAAAGAGAAAGAGTTAATACAGATGTAGTAGCTGTTTTTATAACTGCAGATATTCCTTTAGAAAAGATTGAAAAATTAAAACCATTTTTATTAAAATATTGTAAAAATAGTATAATATATTTATTTTATAACTTGATTTTTATTTGATTTTGTAATTTTTAAACTTATATCATTATTTACATTTACATTTTATAGGTGGTTTAATTATTGGAGCAAATCAACTTCGTAAAAAATATCTTCTATTATCATATGAAATAGAGTTTCAAAAATTAAAGAAGAGAATTGTTAACAAAAGTATTTGCTTAACAATTGATGAAACAACTGACCATTGTTAGTGGTTATCATGCTGTTAATATTTTATTTAGTTTTGATAACCAAATTAAATTAGCTAGAACAGATTTTTTGTCTAATATTAATGCCTTAACCATTTCTCAATTTGTTATAGACACAATTTATCTTTATAATATTTCCTATGAAAGTGTTATTTTTTTTATATCTGGTAATGCTTTATATAATCATACATGAAATTAGCATATTCATATTTATTTTCTTTTTTACCAAAGATGAAACACAATTGTTGCTTAGCACATATTCTTAATCTAATTGGAAAAACTTGGATTGATTTTCAAAAATTTGAGCTAGTTAATAGATTGATTACAAATTTTAAAGCAATTTTTATTTATAATTCACAAAAAAAAATTCATTGGAAAGAGCATTTACTGTGAAATAATATTGAATCTTCTATTTTAGTACCATTACCTGTAAAAACTCTTTGGAATTTATGGTTTTTATTCTTATGTTGGATTAAACCTTTTTATTCTCATGTAATCATGTTTATTAATGCAGAATATTCTATTAACTATGATTCAAAAGCTATCCGGTACCTCCAAATCTTTTGTGAGCATCAAGATCATGTTTTATATGTTAGAATTTTTATATATTTTATTACATATAATTGTAATAGGTAAGAAAATAAATTTATTAATTATAAATTAATTAATAATGTATACTAATCATTTATTAAATTTATTTAGATTGGTTAAGGATTTAGAATTCTTTAAAATATGAAATAAAGCTATAGCTGCCTTTATTTATTCACAAATAATAATCCTTCAAGCTTTTCTTTTATCAGGAAGAAGACATCCTCCAGTTTCAAATGAAATAGAGCAAATTCTTGATGAAACAAATTATAATAAGGAATCATACATTTATCTCATTATTTTCTAAAGTTTTTGCATTAGCTTATGAAAAGTGTGAAAAACATATATCTAATCATTCAGCTTTACCATTATTTAAAGCAATACAATGCTTTGATCCAAGATTTATTCAATCCAATATAGCTCATCATAATATAGAAGATTATAGAATCATTGAAGAATTTCAATTTCCTACAGATACTTTAATACAAGAATGGACTATTTACTATGGATTAAATAAATCTATTGAAGAATTTAAAGATTTGGATATATATTGGCGAGGAAAATTACATTTATTACCAGAACTTAGTTCATTAGCTTTAATATATATATGGTTACCAGTGTCTGGTATAGATATTGAGCGTAGTTTTTCTAGTTATAAAAGCATTTTATCAGATAGAAGAGTGGCACTTAAAGAAGAAAGTATTAAAATGCTTAATTTTCTTTACTTTAATCTGAATGGTAATATTGATTTTAATCTACTAATTAATGAATAATTAGATGAATTTATTTGTAAAGATTGAAATTATAAATAAATAAATATATTCGGAATAAATTTTATATATTGTTGTAATGTTAATTTTGGCTGAAATTATGTAAATTCTGGCCGGAATTATAATCGCGATTTTTGCGATAAAATCGTGAAAATCACACGCGATTTTTAGACCATCACGACAACCCATCCTGGACACCCTAACCATTTCTCAAAATTGGATGCTTATAAAGAAGTGTACTTATATAGAAGGTAACTATATAAAGGTCTGACTATAGTTATTATAACTTAGTAAATAAAAGGCAGTTAAATCTGAATCCAGTTGAATCAAAGGATATCAATTATCACCAGTCTTTACCAGTTCGCTGACACAAAAGTTGGTATTTATTAGAGCTTATATAATATTTACTGAAATAGATAAGAATTCAGCAAACTAATAGTAACAAATCAAAAACAATGAAAAAAATATTATTAATTGTTTATTTCAGTATATGTTCAATTTATTTTTATTAAATGATGCAATCTTGCACAAAGTGTAAAGGTTTTTTTTTTTAACAGCATACTTTATTTAGAGATAAAAATCAATTTGTACAGATATAAATGAATAAAATAAAAGATCTAACCTAAACAAAATAAATGGATCTCATCCCTATCTAGTTTACATAAATAAAATTCTAAAAAGTAAAAACTAATCTAAAATCCTACACTATAAACCTAATATAAGAACATGACAAAGTGTAAAGGTTTTATTTATGATGTTTTCGATTTAATAAATTTCACTTCAAAAAATTTTTATTAGCCAATCAGATATTTGCTAGATTTAATCAAAATAAATGAAATCGCCTTCTTAATTCCGGCCGAAATTATATATTTTGCATTAAAATCTACGGAATGAAAGTTAACATAGGACTTTACATTTTTGATTTGGAAATATATAATCATTTACTTTGAAAAGATTATTATTCGAAAAGAATAATGTGATATAATAAAAATGATGTTCCAAACCCTGTAGCTAAAAATAGTACGCACTCTTAACATGTTCTATTTATAGTTCTTAAATCAATGTTTGTTTGTTGCATCGTCGGAAAAATTATCTCATTATGGAGATATTATTAATTAATAAAATCAAGAACGCGAAAAAATTTACGGAAAATGTAATTATAATAACCTGCAACCTTATCTCGTATTGTAATCAAATAAAAGATTATTATTATGAATAAAAACCGGTTACTAAATCGAATTAATGCATTGTTCTGTCACGTGAATTTAACATAAAAGTACGTGGTAAATAGGGTTGAACTGAAGAATAAATACAATAAATGATAACGACAAAATAAATGCGATTTATAGATTAAGATAATCGGAACTTATTTCCAAATTTAGATTTTCATAATTCTTATGATTTATTGAATGATTTTAAAAACAATATTAATCATCGAATTAGTTTTTTCTATTTTTCGAACAAATGTTTATTTACTGTTTCCTTGGGGATCTATTCTAATTAATGAATCTCTTGACTAAATATGACTATTGTTTCAAGTTCATTGTATTGATAATGTAAGGTATAAACTATATTTGGTTAGAAAATGTTATTAGAAAGTTCTTTTTTTTTTATCAGTTGCAACGTTAATTGAAACAAATGGTGCATTCGATGAAATAATTTGGTTGCATCCATGTCTTTTTTATGAAATAAGATCCCAAATTTGACATTTGATTTGAATTTATAAATGATGATTGACACTTAAACATACAATTTTAGTATCATTTGATAAAATTTGTTTATTGTAATTTCGAATAACAAAGAGTTTATGTAATCCTATAAAAAAAGTTCTTTTTCGGATGATCCGAATGTAATTAATACGTATTTGTCGGATTTCGGGCGGAATAAGTTGGTTTTTCTAAAAAAAAACAATTTTAAGATTCATATAAAATGATCAAAGTTTAGGTAGTCTTATCCAAATCAAGCATTTGATTTGAAGTTTTAGTAACACAAGCATCTTTTTTCTATTGTCTTGGTATTACACAGAAATTTGTGTGCCTTTGATCACTTTTTATTTGTGACATTACAGAAAAGTTAACAAACATTATCGTGATAAATTAATTAATTAAAAAAAACACAAATGATTTTCCATAAAGATCAATTAAAAACGCCACAAGTACTACGATTGTTACGGAGTTTTGCATCCTGAAAAATTTCCAAAATGTTGCGAGATAATAATAACGAGTTTCATTTAAATATAAATGAACATTTATTATCAACTTGAAATTGCAATTTCTCGCTTCCTTTTTCTTTTTTTATTGCATGGAATTACGAAAATTTAAGTGCAATCATGACAGATATTTTTTCAAACCTACGACGTGTTAATTTAAGTTTCTATGTTATAATTCTCTTATCACTCTGTGTGATACAAGTTTTGACAAATCCAATTATTATGAATCCTACACCGACGATTCAAAAAAGACAGGTTGTCATTACTCAAACATCATTATACACGACTACTAGCGATGTAGGCTTAATTACAATCACGAACTCAGGACCCCCAGCAAAAGAAACATTTCCATCGTCGAAACCTAGGAACTGTGTCGGTCCAGTGAAATTTTCAAAAGTTGACCTCAGTATTTCGAGAGCTGACAAAACCATTAATTTCATTGCTAAAGGAAAAACCTCATTATTTATTGATACTGCTATAGGTAATCTTTATATCCTTTTCTCATGTTATTTTTATTTTTTATTATTGAAATAAACTATTTTAAATATAATTCTCTAGTGAAATCATCAATTTATTGGGATAGTAAACGCTCTGCAGAAAATGAAAGTTCATGTCCATCTGAATTATGTGAAATTAGCGGCGATCAACCAACCATTATATTTAATTACACCACTTTGTTGCCCAATGAATTTTTAGGTATATCACCTTAATATTTAAACTTACTTTATCAAAGAACAGAATTTAATGATCTTTTGCATACATGAATAGATAAACATCTCTCAGGACGCGGCGCTTATATGTCGTTATCTGTAATAGGTGCAGATGGTAAAGTCTTAGGATGTGTTACCACCTCTTTTAACGGCATAATTACAGATGCAATCCCATATTTTTATAACATCCCAATACTTTGCGGAGTGGTTGCGGTAATCTGCATCGCAATAGCGAAAAACCGCAAAAAAGATCATAATGAAAAATATGATGAACATGAAAAGCATGGTGGACATAGTGAACATGAGAAACATGAAAAGCATGATGGACATGGTGACCATGAGAAACATGAAAAGCATGATGGACATGGTGACCATGAGAAACATGAAAAGCATGATGGACATGGTGATCATGAAAGACATGGAAAACACTCAAATTCAACAACTGATCCTAGTGGAAATAATCAGAGCCCACAAAGTACAACATACACTGATTCCAGCGGGAATGTGCAACAAACCTCACAAGGTATACCATATCTTGATCCTAGTGGAAATGTGTCAACCACACAAAGTGCACCATATGATCCTAGTGGAAATGAGGTATATATTCAGAGTCACAAAGCCATCCAACATGTTGTATATTCTCTAACCAAGATCATGTTATTCTCTTATACCCTATTTTGCATGAAAATCCAAATTCCCAGTCAGTTGCTCCATCGCGTGATCCTATTGGTGGAATACCTACAAATCCAAATGAAAAGCCAGTTACACAAACCCCACCTAATCAGGCTCCATCCATATATGATATTATTCGCGCTGCCCAATTTTTCGTAACTACTGCTCTAATTTCTCTACCTGGTCTTCCATATGGCTATCAGGATGTAGTATCCAAACTTGGATGGTCAATGGGTTTGCCGAGTAATCTTAGTATCTTTAATATCTCATTTCTATCTAACATTGCAGATGAGCGAGTACGAAGAGCAATATGCCATATGTCTGATTTCTGTTTAAATTTGATCAAAAGTTCCATTGTGTATAACAGTGACAGTACGTGCGCAGATTTTAGTCTGCCCACGCCCATTGTAAATGCATCTGGAATTCCATCTTTTTCTAAACATTTGAATGTTCCAGACTATAATTTATTTTTCGTTATGCTTATTTCATTCTGTTGCACGATGGCAGTTGCGCTTGCTGTTGCATTGTTAATTTGGTTATTTGCATGGACGTGTAAACATTTGCAGAGCAACTGGTTTAATAAATGGTCCTTTTTGAAAACAGCAGTGGAAAATGTTCACTTTTTGATGCTTGGTAAGTCAACCCTTTTTAAATGCTTTACAATGTAGGTAATTGATAATAAGAACTGACTTTTTTCTATTCTTTATTACTATTTTTCAGGTGGAATTTTACGTGCAGTGAGTGTCAAGTGATAAATTGACGTTTGTGAGATGTAATATTAAACTTACTAATCATATTTATTTTCATATCATCCAGTTAATATTATTCTATTATCCTATCACTCTTTTTGCCATTTATCAATTGGCGCTTATCAAGGATTGCTGGCTATTTATTTTCCTTGCCGTAATTTGCATAGTATTCTTATCATTAGGTGTAATGATCTTTTGTGGCTACAAAATCTTGCAACCTTTGAAACGTAATGAATTGGAAGAATATAAAAAACCATCTTATGCCCTCCTTTATGGCTCACTCTACTCTCAATATATTGAAGATTCATCATTCAAGTTAACTCGCATTTGGTTTTTTATATTTCCAATTACTTATGATTTTCTTCGAGCTCTCGTCATTGGATTGGGTCAACGAAGTGCTATTGCACAAATAATCGGTTTACTTATAACGGACATTATTTTCTTAATCTTATTAATAACTTATAAACCATTTAAAAGACCGTTAATGAGCTATTTGAAGATAGGTGTAATTGTTTTGCAAATTGTGATTGTAATATTGTTGATACCATTTATAGGAAACACACCTCTTCTATATCGGATTATAATCGAATATGTTATGAAATCATTGCAATTCATTATTACTATATTGTTAGTTACTTTTGCAATCGTAGCTTTAAGTGTTGTTATACGAAATTTCATGAAAGGAAATGAGGAAGACAAGGATGATAATAGAAGTTTGATAAAGGAAGAGAAAATGTAATTAGGAATTTTTGTATTTGTATTTAATTTTTGGTTGTAAAAATGTCTTATTCCTTTTCTATATAAATAAAATATCATTGAAATAATTCATAACAATATAACTTGGTAAATTCAATAAATATAAACATAAAAATCGATGTCAGTTAATTCTTCAGATTGAAAGAATTTCAAATAAATTGGAATTCTGATACAGTTTTAATACATTAATTTGCGGTTAGTGATTCGTAATCACGTGACCATATCCTAAAAAAAAAGAAAAAGAACGTTAGTAAACGTTCTTAAAGAAAAAATCCTCCAAGGCCGTTTCAGAAGTTTCAACCGAAATCTACAAAAATTAAGTTACGGATTATCAGCCGATACAATAATAAACTTTTTGATGACATGACTGGTTCATACAGGTCCCTTTTTTTTAAAAAAAAAAAAATCTTAGATCGCGTAATTAATTACGGATTTATTGACCGGAATTAAATTGCGAGATAATCCGCAATTCCACAATTGATTTGCTAATTGCGGACTTGCGAATAGTATTGCGGAATTGCGGAATTGCGGATATTTAGACTTCAAAAATCTGCAATGTTCCGCAATACCGTAAATCACAATTACATTCTTAAATACATGCAAGAAGATTTCTTTATTTTTAGGTATATAAAAATCAAAATTTTATAACTAATTTCTTACGTCAAACCCCCAAACTTGGAAATTGAGAAAATTTTGTTCAGTCATCTTTAGTTAACTTTTATTTGCTACATTCGAGATAAACCAATATTAATTTCATCTTTGCATATCAATCGTGGGTACAAAAATTTGAAATTCAATTAAAGCCTTTTAAGGCAAATTATGTATCAGTTCTTTTATTGGGTTTACTCAGTCTCTATCTATTATGGGCAAATTCTATTAATATCTGAGAAGAAAACGTTAATTATTGATAATTGATTTGACAGATCAACTATTATACCGAAAAGATGAAATATAAAAAAGGGTCTTTTATTAAATTTTTACAAATAAAAGCTTTATATATTGTCCTAAATACTTTTTTTTATATATATAATAATTTTGTCTAACAAAATTTTTCAAAAAAAAGTTTTTTTTTTTTTAAAAAAAAAAATCTTTAAAAAAACTTAATAAATTCATAATGAATTTAAATTATAGTTAAAAAAAAAATAACTACGATCTACATCAAAAGTAAACAGTAACATGACAAACAGCTCTCTGCCATCCATATCCACGATTATGTGTTTCAGTATGAAAATCCTGTACTTTGATTCCCTTTTCTGTAGCATAAGCATCAATAGCTGCTTTATGCTCATCACTATTGAAATAACAATGCCAAGACATGAATTTAAGTTTAGTTTTACAATTAATTAAAAATTGATTCAATGATTCTCCAGAAAAAGTCCATTTAGATAAATCTAAATATTTAAGACTTTCCGGAATTAAATGACCAATTTGAGGTAACATATCATCAATAGGAAACAGATTATTCCAATAATTTCCACAAATAATTAAATTTTCAAGTTTTTTACAACACGTTAATAATTTTATTAATTCTGTAAATTGTTCATCATTATTTACATTTCCTGAAAATGTAATTAAATTTGGACAATTATTGGCTATGGTCTCAATTATTCCAGGATAATAATGTAATTCTAAATTTAATTTAATTTCTTGAAGATGTGTATTTGCATTATGAATCAAACTCGCTAATTCTAATGATGGTGGATCGTATTCATCATCTAGTTCATCCTCATAAACATTTATATCATTAAATTCAATAGATTTAAGATGAGGGAAATTTACATTTGCCAACATTCCCAAATGAAGACTTGTAAGTTGACATTCCGAAATTTTCAAATTTTCTAATTTTTTACAAGTAGCTAAAGCTTCAAATGCATTATAATCTCTAGTATAAGCTTTCATCAATTGAACATTAACTAGACTTTCACTTTGACTTGCAAGAGACCATAAAACTGGTGAAGAATCTTCACCTCCACTATACCAAATAAATTTTTCTATTCCATTTTGAGCGCTAATAAGATTGGCTAAAGAATTAGGTGAACTACGATATGTATCAAAAACCATAAGAGAACGAATATTTTTACAATATGTAGTCATTGTATTAAATATTTCAGCTTTATCAAATTCTCCATTTAAAACAAATTCTGTAATTTTTGATAAACATTCAGTCGCTCCAGGAAAACAAGGTAAAGAAATATACTCTCTAGAAGCAATTGATAAAGCTCTTGTCCATCCTCGAGTATCCAAAATAAGTTTCTCAAAATTTTTACAATTATTCATCAAATATAAACAAATTTTTTTAGTTATCATTAATTTTTTTCTTTCTGTAGAATTATCAAATGGTATTTCAATACTTTCTATATCATCATTATAATATTCTGGATCACTCCATGATCCAATTGATCCATCCATTTCTTCCTCAAAATAATCATCGTGATCATAATCATCAAAATCACCATCATTATATTCAATAGGGGATACAAGCTCATCTTCTGAATTATCATCATCATCTTGTTCACCAAGAATTGAATTATCTAATTCATGTGATCCCCACTTATTGTCAACAAGGTCCTGAACATCTTCTATATATCCCTCAGATTCTTTGAATGATAACCTCGCCATGTCAATATCAATATCATCAATTTTAATTTCAAAGATTTTATTTACAAAAACCCATTCTGAAATAACTTCATACAATTTTTTATAATCAAGTTCTTTCAAGAAAGATGCATAATCAAATATTGTTGATCGTTTATAAACACAATGTTTAATATTCTGCATCTCAGGAATATCCAAAAAATCTTCTGGTAAATATGAAAGATAAATTGGAATAATCTTATCAAGTGATAATAAATCTATACTTGGTGAAAGAGTAAAAGGTTTTTTCCAAAGAATTGGAACTGTATTTTTACACCAAGTTCTATTTAATAATAGTATTGAGTGTAACGTTTGAATATCATCATCTTCAATAAATGAAAAAATACATCGAAGACATTCTGTTGGAAGGTAAGGAACTGTATTACCAGGAATTGCATTAGACGAAGATTTAGAAATTGGTTGATCCATTTTTTTTTTCAGAAAAAAAATGAGGCACAAAATTTAAGTTATATTTATAAGGAAAATTTTTCACATACAATGTTTCACAAAGTTTGCATATGATCAATGATCAGTTTTATCTGTCATATGACAAGGATTGTGACATGTATAAAATTCTATTATATAAATTTAATTTTTTTTTTTTTGAATTTTTAAGCATTCAATTAAAAATTTTAAGTCTAATTAACATGATTTTTTTTTTTGTTCAAAAATTCAAATTTGACCTGTATTTGAACGATAAAAATGTCAAAAATGTGATTCTATTGACCATCCATCTGATTGGCTGATCACAAACGAAGACTAGTTTTTTTTAGTTTGAAATTTGGTAAATCTGATGATTATGAATCCTTTTTGTAGATCTTTTCACATGATTTATACATTTTATACCATTTTATACATGGATTTACTATTATGCGATATAATGAAATTTGTTTTTTTTACGGAATTTCTTTCAAAAAATAGAAATAGTTCGAAACTCTATTAACCTAAAACAACAACAAATACATAAAACACCCTTGAGGCTGTCAATCCGGAGTATGCGGACTAAATCGGGCTTAGGGAGTGGGATGACGTTAAAGTAATGTAGTTTCACGTGATAAATGATAACTAAAACAAGATAAACCGACTAAATGGTATATAAATAGAATATATTCATTTGGTTAGCTAATAATAAATTTTGGTAATAGAACCGAAAAAGGGCGTGCATTAAAATATTTATATGTAAAAAAAAATCAACATTTTTGAACTTAAAAAAAAATATTTTTTAGCAAACTAACAATTATTTAATTAAAATCTTTTAGAATGAGACTTGATAGATATCCAACATTATTTAGAATGTTAAGATTTTTAACAATTATAGTTACGGTTACTATTATAGCATTAGGTTAGTTTATTTTATTAAATATGTTCATTATTATATTTCTAATTTAATGTTTCTTTATTTAATTAAAATTAGAAATAGTTGAATATAAAACATATTCATTATTCACACAAAGTTCTGCAATAACGATAGAAGATTATCAAATTATAAAGTAATATTAAAAAGTGTGTATTCTTTTTTTAAAAAATTATAAACCAATATATTAATGATTGATTATAGGTCAAATTTATATGGTATAAAAATATTTTTTTATATTTTAATAATGATTACGATCGTTGTTAATGGTAAGTATAATATAATTTTAAAAAAAAGTTTCTTTCTGATTTCTAAAAAGTTTATATTTATTTATTTAGGTATACAATTTTTTAAATTTAATACTTTATGGAGAGAAGGACCTTTTGTTAGAGATATTGTATTTGGAATGTTAGTAGTATTTCTATAATAATTTAATATATATATATTTATATTTATTTATTTATTTTGTTTCAATTCAAATTCTTATTTCTTATAATAGCGGTTTTACAATTCTATGGATAGTCGCAGGTAAATTCAATTTTGTTTCTTTCAAATCCTAATCTTTTTATCTTATCTTTAATTTCATTCTACTTAATGATAGGTTTAACAAATATATACGCATATTATTATGCACCAGAAGTAACATGTCCTGGTTATTCTACATCAAACCTTCAATTATTTTCATTAAGATCCGAAATTCCATGGGAATTACGATTAAAATGTAAATCATATTTATCAATTACTGGTTTAGCTTGGTTAAATGTTGTAATATTTCTTTTATCTACTATGTTATATTGGAAATTATGGGCTGATAAAAGAAACAATTCAATTTTTATGGAATATTTATAATTTTTTTTTTTTTTCTTTGCTTATAATGCCGGCCAAGGTAATAAAATGGGCTAAAAAAAATCATTATATGATTTTTATTTCCAATTGTAACTAATATTTATATGGTACAACATATACAATACTACTATAATTCATCGAGTACCAATAATGCTTACCTCGCCGGATCAACCCGGATTACGGATCGAACCATTGAAAAATCGGATGATTCCTTTATGCACCCTTTTTTTTTTTTAAGATGCAAAAATAAAATTTGCATCAAAGTGTTTCATTTATGCATATTGTACATTTGAAACAAAGATAATTAAAGAAAGGCAAGGTAAATCTTTGCAGAGAACTGAAAAGATTTTCATTTTATGAACTTAAAAACTAATTTTAAAAATTAGTTGTTCTTTATGCGAAAATTATCCCTTTATTTTGATTAGTGGCTTTTGTCTAAGCCAAACGGAATCGAATATTCAATAAGAGATTAAACCAAATAAAGTATAAAAGACTTTCAAAACGTTTTATATTATAGGTAATTACGTAATCAAACACGAGCTTGATCTATTTTTAACTATTAATGTCATCACATGATTTTAAATAAAAAAGTATATATAAAACTTACTATCGAGTTTAAAATTTCCAATTTTAAAATTTTTTTTTTCTCATTTTTTTTTTTTTTTTAACGAAAAGAAAAAGAAAAAAAAGCAAAAAACCACTAAAAATATTTATGAAATAATGAAATTTATTAAGTCTTACACGATATTTCAATTTGTATGTTTAATTTATTTTTTCACGTTTATGGTAACAGCAAGTCCAATATTACCTCCTTCGCCTAAATTTAATCCTGAAAATATTGAAACATCACCAAAAGCTGCATCTCAAACACCTTTATCTTCACCATCAATAGCAGTAGCAACCTTCACGAATCCAACAAATATTTCAACGGCGGTAACAGGACGAATAGAGTTTACTAAAATATCGCTGAATAAAACACATGTTAGTGGTCAATTAAATTCAGGGATATTTGATACGGTAGTTGAAAATTATCAATTTAAAATTATTGATAGATCAAAAACATTATTATATGATTTAACTGCTGATGGTTTAAATAAATGGAGTGTTAATGTTAACGAATCTGGTACTACACCTTTTGAATATGATTTTGATAATTTATCTATTAGTAAAATTGTGGACCAATTTTTTGAAATAAGTCATCATAAAAAAGGCATTGTTGGTATGACTATGATTAAAGCTATTTAAATATAGGAATTGATATTGTATAATGTATAGTATTAATTAATGTTTTTTAGGAGACGTTTTAAATTCTTGAACTTGATTTTTTTTTTTAAATATTGTATAATTGTAAATAAAGTAATTTTTTTTCGGTTTCAAATTAGGAAATTTGATAGTCACACTTTCTATCATTTTTTACTTATATATATAAAAAACTCTTTATAATGAAAATAACAATAAAACGCCAGTCGGCGTTCTTTTTTAATTTGCGTGTGACAAATATTGTATGTTTATATTAGTATTTATATTATAATAAAATGTGATACAGGTGACAAGCTCCATATTTGGACTATAACAGATACTACGCATAATTATCACTAAATCGTAAAAAAACCATTAAACTAGCCGCAAAAGACTGGATCATTACAAGTCTCGTAAATAAGATGTCATCTTTTGATTTGTACAATGAATACAAAATAATAGAATCATTATAAGTAGTGCATGCAAGCCAAGAAGAAATGAAAATCAAAATATGGTAATCCATTTATTTAATTTTCAAATGAAAAATAAAAAAAAAGATCGATAAAAGAAAAATAATTCAAGTAACTAAATTATACTTAAATTGTAAAAATTACACTTTGTTGTTTTTTAAAGTTATATTGAATATTAAAATGATTAATTTCATGACTTTTGGAACAAAATTATTTTGAAGACTGTATTTCGGTCATTTTCCTCAGTTCATAATTCTGCTGAAATTATATAATGCCAGCTGAAATTACATAATTAATTTCAAATAAAAGGATTAATTTAACTGTTAACATTTACCGGAGGTAGGTGAATTTCATATTAACCATTTTTGGTTAGTAATTTTACCTGATTTGATTATCTCTTTTTTATATATTTTTTTTTTTTCTTTTTATTATTTTGTCTATGTAATGGTATTTCTTTTTTTTTAAACAAACTCCAACATATCAAACTTTGACTTTAATAATTCAAACTCTGTTATTTCAAACTCTTTCATGAGTTCTGACTTTAATAATTTTTGAATTCCAATATTTCAAACTCTAATGTAAGCTCTGACTTTTAATAATTTCAAACTCTGACACAAACTCTAACTTTAATAATTTGAATTCTGATATTTAAACTCTAATACAAATTCTGACTTTTAATAAATCAAACTCTGATATTTTAAACTCTAATATTAACTTTGACTCTTTAATAATTTCAAACTCTGATATTTCAAAACTCCCAATGCTTTAATGACTTCAACTATAATTTTAAACTCTAAAATTCAAACTCTGATATGATAGATGATATTTTACTAGTTAAACATTAAAAGTTTTGTTTTTTTTCATATATTAATTGTTTTGATTGATAGGTTTATATTTTTTTGCAAATACTGATGCTTTTTACTATTTGTACTGTATTTCTTTTTTTTTATTATTTTGTAAATAGTTATGTTTCTTTTTTTTTATATTTTAAAACATTTATAAAAAAAGGATTTTTATATTAATAAAATTTGAGATATTGCTAAATGTCACTACAGGTAATGATCAATACATAAAGTTGTCTGCTAAAATTAAGGAATTTTGACATGTTAAAATTATTTTAACATTTTGATATTTACCTGTAGAATTTTGGCAGGTAACTTTATCACAACACTAGCATTAGAATAGAATTTTATTTTTATTTTAATTTTATCCAAAATATTACCTAGATGCTGGTGCAATAACAATTACCTGTGATGATATTTAGCAATTTTTCTAAAATCTTGTATATAATTTCATAAAATTTAAACACATTTTATAATTTAAATGGAAAGAAATTAATTGTTAGTAAAAGATTGTTACAGCTATTAATGTTATATTTTACTAAAATTTCTTTTACTAAAAATAAATATAAAAAATTACATAATGTGATGAATTATTTTTAAATTAACCTCTGGTAGGTGTTAAATTTATTCTTTTATATAATTTAGATGCTTTTTGGAAAAATTACATTAATATAATCACATTAAAAAAAATATGATTAATGGCTTTTCTATAATTTAACAATAAAAGAATTTAATGCTATCCATATATATATTTAACATTTTTATTGAAAATATTATTAAAAGTATTATTTACAAGTATTATTAATGTATTATGGCAAATATTATTACATAATATATAGTTGACAACTGTGATTAGTAGGAATATTAATTTTAATTATCCAGAAAATTTGTATATAAATCAATCAGAACTATTATTTCTTTAGAAATAGCTTGGCCATTTGTGATATTATTCAGTTTTAAAATAAAATTTTACTATATTAATTAATTTGCATTTTGTATGCAAAAAATCTAATTCAACTGCATCCATGTTTGCAATTTTTTTTTACCATTGCCTTATATAGTACAATTGCTAGTTGCCTAGTTCTCTGTTTGATAGGCTTGCCTACAATAAAGATTATCATGTTATGTTCTTGGTATTTATCAGAGTGTATTACTTGAGCGAGTTATTAATTGTAAATGTGTAGTATTTGGATTAGTTAATAACATTTAGTGACTTTAATTATTTTTTTTATACATAGGTTAATAACTGTACCCTTTACTTACTATTATAACACATCATTAAATTATTTCAAATCATTATCAGAACTGATAGGAGGATTTAATCATATATGAGCTACATGAAATTAGTAATATTTTTTGATGCTTTACCAACTATAAATTTCATGTTTAAACTTTATAAAGTCAAATATAAGTTTTCAAATAAAGTTTGCTCCTATTGGTTATTAGGCATATATGTGATGTGACGGAAGCTATGTAAGACATCCATTTTGTGGATTAATCTCATTTTTATTTTACATATTATGATAATTTATCAGATATGCTCATGCCTAATTTACAATTATCCGAAGTATAGCATAGGACCTTTTAATACTTCTGTTATTTTTATCTCGAAGTTAAAAAAGCTACAACTGATAACTATATACAGCTATACAGCCTATACTTCTCAATAGATTTTGCTTGCGACATCCAGTTTAGGTAAGGATTGGATTTTGCTCGCAATATCCAGTTTAGGGTAAGGATAGGAAAATGATTTAGAAAAAAGAATGGTGGGGGAGGACTCCAGTAGGGGATCCCCATAAGTAAATCAAAAATTTTTTAGAGGATTCGTTAGGATTCACGTGATTTATCATCTGAAAAGTTTCTAAAAAGATTCTAATATAAAAATATAAAGCTTAAATAAAGTTTCGATTATAAAGTTTAAACAAAGTTTTGATTGTAAAGTTTAAATAAAGTTTTGATTGTAAAATTTTTAAAGCTTATTTATTTGAGTATAAATAATACAAATTTATATTATATGTTTAACTTATTTCATTTCTTCATATTTTAAAGTTTTACATTTCATAATACATTTTATTATTCTGTTTATTACTACATACATTAAATGAAATTGAGCACGTTTCGGACGTTTAATGGTTTCCATTTCCTAATATAACAAGTTTTAAATGCTACAGATAGATTTATAGTTATCGCAGTTATTAATATTGCACATTCATATTTTTGGCCATATAAAAAATTTTTCAGAAATGAATATAGAAAATTATAGATATTTGCAAGTAACAAAGTACAAGATACTTTAGTAATGATAAACCTTTCAGACAGAGATGTTATATCTTATAATATGATTTTATCAGTAGGAAAAATTTATAAATCCCAAATTTGTGTATCATGGACATCACATTATAATAGTTCAGATACTTGTGACGAAACCTATGACATTACTTACTGGTCTCTCATAGAACAACTTATACTGTACTTAGCAAACATTCAGAAGATATTTCTTTGATTTATAATCTGGATCAGAAATCCGGAACTTTACTATTCTTTTATATACTGTATTGTAATAATATATCATTTTGTAACAACTCTAAACTGGATCAAGGAAATCTATTTGAAGATTTTATTAATATCGTTATTATTCATTACAAAAAGTAACTCATTCTTATAAAAAAAAAAGTATTTGTCAAGAAATATGTGCGTCGCACAAATAAAGTAATCTGCACCCCGCGTTTGTGTTTTCCCTAAATCGTTTATTATTTATCCTTTTGTACTAACCCTTTTACGTATAATTTAAATCTAATTCTCAAAAATCAAAATTTTTTTACGGCAAGAACTACTCAAATTTTCTTTGGAATGTCAAGTTAAATAAAAAGGATTCTTTTAAAAATTTATTCTATGATTTTATTGAATTTTATTTCCGAAAAAAATTTTCAAAGATAACTTTAGCTGAAAAAAAAACAAAAGTTTTATGAATTTAACAATGATTATGTATGATGTAACGTAGGTCTCTAAGAAGGATTCTGTCTCTTTCTGATATTATGCTTCGCTACGACAACAGCTACGTAGAGGCTGAGATGGGCCGATCTTTATTATGTGCGCGTAATTATTTGCGCATAGGTACCGCGATAGTTAATTACTTTTCGCTATTCGATTTACGGCCATTAACTGTTTTTTAAAAAAAAACAATCATGCGACAAACATTCGAAAGTTTAGGCTGTGCTTTACGAGGCTTAATGTGGCTTATAACGATCGAATTTTATATTAATGAATGTTATATAGCGATAAACCCGTTTTTTCATACAAAAAAAAAAAGAACTCTTTTGATTAAAATCGGAGTTGTTACGCCACTTTATATAGACAGGTTTTTTTATTAACGGGAAAAGGCTTATGATAATAAAATTTAATTTTTTATGATGTTTATGGCTAATTTTTATTTAGAGGGTCATCAATTAAACAAAGCCTCTTCCTTTGTTTTTAACAAACAAACAAACAGAAAAAAAAAATAAACCCAAAGACTGATCTTTTCGATCATAACGTTTTTGACTTTTTGTTCAGCAAGCCACTGGCTTGTGGGGTATAACGGAATATATTCGGTTATTGTAAGCCATTAAAAATTGGAGTCATAGCATTTTTTTTTCCGTTGGCGCGCGCGAAATAATGAAACAAATAATAGTGGGCATCCTTTCATTGTATATAAAACTCTAAACCTGTTAATTAATCGATTAATAGGTTCAATAAATGGAGTAAATTATGCTTAAGAATTAATAATTCAACCACGAAATAGATAATCTTTTGTATAGAAAATTTAATTTAAGATTTATTATTTTAATTTCAAAGCCAAGATCACTATGATCACTTTGATCTCCTGAATAATAAACACAGCCTTGATAATAATTTATTAATTGGCTGAACAATTAAGGCTTGAATGACGTTCATTTTTGACGGGAATCAATTTATTTACATTTAAGCGATTTAATTAATTAACATCTATAAAAGAAGCAACAATTTTCGTCTCCATTTCTACCAACCAAAAAAAGTCAAAAATACAAATTAAATTAAAACTTTCGTCAATAAAAATAAAATCCAATTCAAAATGATGTCAAGAAAGTCTTCATTTTTGGCTATGATCGCCTTGGTTTGTTGTATGATCCTTGTAGGAGTAACTCAATCTACTCCATTGGTCCCATTGCAAAAACGTTTTGCTGGAACTGGAGATGTCGCTTACTGTGATTTTACTGATAACGTCACTGGCCGATTTACCTGGACTAATATTCCCGGTGGTAAATGCCGAGTTACTGGGCAATTTAATACTGGTCTCGAAAGTCCAGATGTCTCGGATTATGAATTCACCTTAGAAGATGACAGTGGAAAAACAATCCAGGACCTCACCGAAGGAATTAGAAAACAAATCCATATTAACGTACCTGGTTGTTCTCCTTATCAATGTGATTTTCCTTTCTCTTTATCATCCGTTAAAGATGTTGTAGGCTTATGTTATGTTGTTAAAATGAAGGGTAAAGTAATTGGTAAAGGTGTGATTGTTGGTGTCTAAATTATAGATACTAAAATTATAGATGTGACGTAAATTTTTATTACTTGGAATCTTTAGAAAGAAATTTATTTTATTTTATTTTATTTATTTATTTATTTTTTTTTTTTGACTGTAAATATTATATAGATAACAATAGTAAGATAGATTCCTTTATTTATTCGTCACAATTTTTCTCAATTTCTTTAAATGATTTAAATAAAAGATTTGTGTACTTTTTGTATACAATAGACCGTCTAAATAAATTATATGTGTATGTACTTTTTTTATGTCAAATGAAGTATAGCAGGGGTTATGATTTTAAACTTCGAAATCATTAAATCTTTTAGGTAATAAAAAAAACTAAAATTGCATAAAAAAATTAGATACATGGATTTTTTTTTTTAATTAAAGCAAGAATACGACTATAGCTGATCATATTTATATCCAACAAAGAAAAGACAATTGAATAACATTGGAGTTATATAAATTACAATATAATTCTTTAAATTTTAATCCAAGCAAAAGTTCCTGATGCAAATAGCTAATCAGTTAATGAATTACAACTACTTTAAAGAAACTTATAAAAACTTTAATCTTGGAGAAATATTCATCGACATAAGTTCTTGGAAAAGCAATTTACATGCATACGGAATATGTACTTGAGAAACCTATAAAAAAAACAAAAAAAAAACATTTATTATAAAATATATTATATTCAATTCTATTGAAAGATTTTTGACTTGCCTGAGTGGAGTTTTTACAGATTTTACAATAATAAACATTTTTTGAAACTTGTGCTATGCACATTAGTCCACAAATATCACATACATGAATTCTACAAGCATCTGCTACATCATAAAGTCGTTCCTATAATATTTAATGTTTTTATTTTAATTAAATATAATAAAATTAATTTTTCTAACTAAAAGATATTAAATTATACCTTCAAGAATAAAGCTGTTCCGTGTGAGATCATACAGTCTCGTTCCATTTCACCAAATCTTAATCCTCCTTCACGACTACGTCCTTCAACTGGCTGTCTAGTCATTATATTCACTGGACCTCTTCCGCGTGAACTATTTATTAAATTTATATTAGCACAATTTTTTATATTAAACATTATATCTTGATGTTAAAATACTTGCTGAATTTTATCTTGAACCATATGTTTTAAACGTTGGTAATAAGTTGGTCCAATGAAAATTTGTGCAGTTAATTTACGTCCGGTATGTCCACTATACATAACTTCCAATCCACGGTGGTGAAATCCAAGAGAACTAAGATTTCGCGAAATTGATTCTACAGTAATTTCAGCAAAAGCTGTTGCATCACCTTCATTACCAGAAAAACCTGAAAGCTTTATACAGATCATACGTTAACATCAAGCAAATTAGAAATATTGACATATATCATACAGTACCTTGCCCATCAAACACTCAATTAAATGTCCGATCGTCATACGACTAGGAATAGCGTGTGGATTTATGATAATGTCAGGTGTAATACCATCCGCAGTAAATGGCATATTCTCTTGATGATAGGCCATTCCAATTGTTCCTTTCTGACCATGTCGACTTGCAAATTTATCTCCAATCTCTGGAATTCGTGTATTTCTAACTTTAACTTTTACCATTTTAACTCCATCTTGATTTGCAGTAACAATTACTTGGTCGATAATTCCATTTTCCGTAGATCTTAATGGTGTAGAAACATCTCGATATATATGTGACTCTTTTCGTTGACCAAGCATTTCAACATCGGGTGAAAGTGTGGCTACTTTCCCTATAAGGATATCATTTCCAGTAACTCGAATTCCACAAGGTACAATTCCATCATTATCAAGTTTCTCATAATTTCCACGCTTTAATCCAACAGTTGTATAAGAATTTGGCTTCAATATATCTTCCATATTTAAAATACCCTACGTATTTTTGATGAAAATGAATTTTTTTTTAAAAAAGAAAGAAAATATGGTAAACAAGATTATCGATAAAATTACAAATTTGTATACCTGTTTTTTCTCTTGGTCAACATAACTTCGATAAACAAAACTTCTAAACAATCCTCTATCAACACTACTTTGATTTATGATCAAAGAATCTTCTTGATTATATCCACCATAGCACATAATAGCAACAATAGCGTTGATTCCTGCAGGTAATTCTCTGAACTGAAGGTATTCCATTACTTTTGTGGTTACAAGAGGTTTTTGAGGGTAATACAATACATTGGCTAATACATCCATTCGCAATTGAAAATTAGTCGCGTAAATTCCCATTGCTTGTTTACACATAGCAGATTGATATGTATTTCGAGGTGACTAATTATAAAAATTTCATATATTTTAAAAAACCTTTATACGTGAATTTAATAAATTAATTTCTAATGATCTTGTTATTTACCTGGTTATGATCAGGAAATGGAATCAAACTAGCAGAAACACCCAGAATCATACTTGGATGAATTTCACAATGAGTCCACTTATTTGGATAAGTCGGTAAATTAATTAAACGTTCATGGACTGATCGTCTTTTCTTCCTTGGTCTTAAACCCTCAAGTTTACGTAAATTATATAATCTTGACTCATATAATTCTGTCGGAGACATACATATCATAGTAGTTTCTTCCTCTTCAACATCAATATATTCAATGAAACGATCTGATATTAATTCCTCCCATAGATTATTTCCTTCACCTTGTTCAATTTTCTGTTATCAGTTATATATAATAGCAATTAAATATAATAACATGTATTCGTCCATTGTAAAAAAAAAGAATGAACTTATTTGTTATCACCTACCGATTTTAATTTGAATAAAGCTTTAGAAGTTAAGGCCAAATGTTTATCTACAACAAATAATGGTCTACACATTCTTCCTGAATCACTATAGAATCTTATTTCATTTACATGTACATCATTAATAATTCCAATATCAGCTGGAAGCGAGTTTCCCTTATTATCTCGAATAGATTGTATTAAATCTAAAGGTTCATCAGTAATACATGTCAAATCTCCGTTGACAAAAACTTTTGTTAATTTAGCAATATTATCGAATGTTGTTTCATTAATTCTTTGACAAATGCCACTGTTGTTAATATATTCAATTAAGAGGTCAGGTGGCATAGATACTGAAATATATGACATTAATGCTAAATTCTTCATTAAGCCGCAGGCCTGTCCCTCAGGAGTTTCAGCAGGACATATATAACCCCATTGTGTATTATGGAGTTGACGTGGCTTAGTAATCTTTCCTTCGCGTCCAAACGGAGCACTACATCTTCGAAGATGTGATATGGTTGACACGTAAGTGAATCTATTCAGGACTTGTGAAACACCAGCTTTGGACTGAACAAGAAATAAATATTAAAATGTAATTTTTTTAACAAATAAAGGGAATTTCGAATATTTACCTGCATTGCTTTTTTGATATCTCCCCAATTACCAGTACCAACTGAATATTTAAATCCATTGGTAATGTGTTCTGATTTTACCGCTAAAGGTATCTTAAATGTGCGATTATTTAAAATACACTAAATGAAAAAAAAATAAATAATAATTAACCAATGAATTCTTATAAATATTTATCATCAAATTCTTTATACCTTTTTTAAGTATAAACTCATGTCACTTAACATTTTTTTGTATAAAGTGCGAAATAATGTAGTCATCAAGGGACCAGCCATATCAAGACGTTTTTTGCCAAAATGATCTCGATCATCAAGTTCTCGATACCCGAAAGTAGAAAGTAAAAGCCTATGTGCCAGATATCCTAAAAAAATTGCTTTATTCAAATTGAAACCCATTCCCTCTCCAACATGAGGCAGAAATTCGTTATGTATAATATTTTTCGCGTACCTACAAATTATATAGTTGTTTTGTTAATTTACTCCTTTTTATTATTAAATACTTAAACTAGTGGATATGTACTCAATTCGCTTTTCACGAGTTGCATTATGTACCGTCCCTCTGCGTCCAATAAAGTCTAGTGCATGCTACAAAGAATTAATAGTTAATAAATATATATTTGTCGCGAGAAATAAATTTATAGTAAAATTAAAATACATTTTGTGATTGAATTGTACATGCTTCTTCAATGCAAGATAGAACAATATTGAGAATTTCAGTATCATTCGAATCAAAACACATGTAATCGATAACTTCCTCATCAGTAAGAATTCCAAGAGCAAGAAATAAAATTTTAATTGGAATATCTTTTTTAATAAAGGGTATTTTGACGTGTATAAATTCTCCAGTTTTCTATAAAGAGTTAATAAAATAATAATTTTATACATATATATTTTTACATAATGACTTAAATTGTGTAAGAGCTTACTTCTCCTGCCAAAGTTTTTGTAACCAAATTCAAATTCACAGTTCTGATTTTTGACATGTGAGTTGTAATACTACGAAATTCTGCACTGTAAGAGATATTCGATGCCGAAGCACTTTTAAAGACATAAACATAATTGTAGGCCAGCCTTTCTTGAGCTATTAAGACTTTTTCGGAACCGTTAACGATGAAATAACCACCCTAAATAGATTTAAATATCGTCGCTCATTACGCTAATATACATAAAAATTCTATAAGTTTTAAAGAATTTTACGAACCTGATCATACGGGCATTCGTGATGATCTTTCAGTTCCTCAATAGTTAAATCAGTTAGAGAGCAAAAGTTAGAATGTACCATAACGGGAATCTATTCATTAACAAAAGAAATTTGTTACCATGCTTATGATTATATATTTTAATCTTGAAACAAAATTACCTTTCCCAAAAATGCTCTTTCATCGATCAAAGTTATTTCATTTTCTTTGAAATCAATATTATCGTAATCTATTTCGTTTGAGGTTAATTTAGATTCAAAAAGTTTTACATCTAGAATGAGTGGGGCCGAATATCTATACATGGAACAAAATTATATAATAATAGTGATATAATACAATATTTATTGTCGTTCCGTCTATGTATTATTTTAAACAAAATTAAAATTAATTGCGTACGTTAAACCTCTTAAACGGGCTTCATTCGGAAATAATTGCATTTTAACACCATCAGGCTCGGTAAGTTGAGGTTTAGTAAATGATGGATTATCGAATTCGAAACGATATTGAGTCTAATAACAAAATTCATATGATATTTTTTTAAAAAAATTAAGTGTTTAATGAATTCTGTTAAAGTAAAAAATCAAAAAAATTCTTAAAATCATATAAATTGTTTGAAAACAAACAATAATCTCTTGCCCATCTTCAAAGTTAACATGTCTTATCACTTGTATTGGGGTTTCACTTATAGCTTCAACAAGACCACGTTCAATAAAATCATCAAAAGAATCCAATTGTTGTCGTATAATACCCTTATTTTTGAAAAATGCCGAGATGACCTCCCAACATTCCTCTTGCGTGAGATCAACTTTGTCTTCGTCATCTTCAAATGCAGAGCCATATTCAGTCACCATGGATTCTATGAAAATGCAAAAAAAAAAAATATTTATCTTTTGATATTATATAAATCAAATCACATAGTACAATTAAAATAAATCGAAAATTTAACCAAATCACACAGTACAATTAAAATAAATCGAAAATTTNAGTACAATTAAAATAAATCGAAAATTTAACCAAATCACACAGTACAATTAAAATAAATCGAAAATTTTAACCAAATCACACAATATAATTAAAATAAATCGAAAATTTTAACATACCATCAGTCTGATAACCTGAAAAAGTGTCTGAATACGCATCTTCATTATTCATAAACAAAAGGTCTATAAATAAGAAGATTTATGAGTTTCGCAAATACACGAAAATATAATGAAATAAAGACATACCGTCAATTTGATATTCGGAAAATGGATCATTCACAATCGACTGCGAATCGTCATTTGTGAAAGGATTTGATAGTACATTTTCAACATTTTCTGAATAGTTTAACATGTCCATTTTGTATCATATAGACTTTAAAAATTAATTATGGATTAAGAATTCGTTATATATAAAAGGTCTAAAATATTATCGTGAACCTATTATTACCAATAATTACGTAGGTTCTCGTTTATCTTTATGCGCTTTTATAAAAGGTATTGATATTATCATGAATTCATCATTACCAAATATTACATTAGTTCGTTTATGCACTTTATAAAATATTACATCAATATTAAAGTCAGTGCAGTTTTGTCAAACTTTATAATTTCAGTTTTTAAAGTCATTTTGTAATTTTATTTTCTTTTAATATAAATAATAAGAAACATTGTCAATTTAATATTTTAAACTATCCATTTTCAAATTACGTACTGATATTGTTACACGTGATTATTAAACATTATTCTACTTAATTACACATGAACCAACTTTGATAAAGAGAGGGAAATTTGAAATAACATTCTTAATACCAAAAACAAAAAAAAAAAAATTAATGGATATGAATAAATAAAGATAACAAAACGAAAGATACGCGTTTTGATGGCAAGCTTCTCATTCAAATACAAAAAAAAAAAGACTAAAATTATATCATTTAATATATTTGTTTCGATGTTAGATTTTAGAGCATGTTACAAAATCAGGAATAATTTCCATTGGTTGGATAAGGATCTTATCCACATTTGTTTCAAACTTTGTATTATTTTTAAATATATTAAGGAAATCTGATCCCGATGACGGAATTTCAGAATATGCAGAAAGAAAAAGATTATTTACAATGCGTCATATAAAAAAAAGTATAGTATTCTACTCATTTGAAATATAGTCTAATTTATTATAATGCAAAATAATTTAATTAAAAAATCAAATTACCTCTGGAAGTCAGTTTTAGCGAAGTTTACTTTTTTAATAAGTAGAACGAAACTTATATATATTTTAACAGATAAATAAGTTTGACATTTATGGTTCAATAGCCAAATTGAAGAAAAATTGAATGTGAAAGAAAACAATTAAAAGATTCAACGTGACGAATATTTTCGTCATGTGAACATCATTTTTACGGATTATGTGTTACGAAACTATTGTATTATTTTTTATCCTTATGACAAGAAAAACATGTTTAAACCTGGTGAAGCATTTGAAGTTTCGAATTATGAGAATAATTCACAATTAGTAGATTCTTTAAAACATCGTATAGAAGAATTAGAAACAGATTTTCTTATTAGAAATCAAGATATTGAAAACCAAAAATTAGAAATTCAACAATTGAAACGAGAATTAAATGAATTTAAAAATATTAAAGGATTAAGAAAATTTAAAAAAATAAACCAAGAAATCGAAGAATTAAATGTTTTAAAAATAAATTTATGCTTTTATTTGATTCATTTGAACAAACTAAATTAGAAACACAAGAGTTGAAATCTCAATTACAACAATTACATGAATTAAAACAACTTCAAAATAATGTTGAGATAATGTCTATTAGTGATACTAATGATAGTAGTCATATAGACGCAACTAGGTACTCACAATGTGGCGTAAAACTATTTATCGGAGAAACGTATTATCATTGCAGGTACATCTTGGTGACAGTTATGATATGGAATATATTGTAGTTCATTCTAAAATCATAATTTCCTTATCATCATCTTTTTATTCTCATAGGACCTGCACCACCCGTAATAATTCTGTCCTTTGTATGCGTTGCTATAGAGGAACAAATCACATTGGACATGATGTCTTAACAAGGATGAATCAAATTTTGGAAGCTTGGTGTGATTGTGGCGACATGGACTATTGGAAGGTACATCTCAATTGTAAATATCACTCTTCCAATGGACCCTCTCAATGTGGTGCGAGAATCGCTGTTGGAGAAAAATATTATCACTGCAGGTATTAGGCTATAAGCATTGATGGATACATGTTTAACATCACCCTTTGATCGTATCTTCTTATCGTCCTCTTTTTTATTGTAGGACTTGCACCACCAGTAATATTTCTGTTCTTTGTACGCGTTGCTATCAAGGAACAAATCACAATGGACATGATGTTGCAATAAAAATGAGTAAAGACGCGAGAATTTGGTGTGATTGCGGCGACCAAGACTACTGGAAAGTACACCTTAATTGTAAACATCACCATTGATAAGAATTAGAGATTTCCCATGGTTTACTTTCATTTCTTATTGATTTGCATCACCGATAATGGTTCTATATACCTTATTTATCTTTATGCAAGTTACAAATCAAGGGGAAACGGGCATGATATCTTCGATACATGTATGATATGAATATTATTAATAAAATAAAAAATTTTTTAAGGAATTCCTCCCTTTAAATATTCTCTACTTAAAAAATAATTTAGCTAGTACTGACTCTTCATATTGATAATTTATTTGCCTTAATTATAGATTCTTTCTACTTTATATGGAGAAAATTGGTATTAAAATAATGTTATTTATAGATCTTAATAAATAACTATCATTATAATTTTGATTATCAGAATTCACATTTTCTGCATCACAGCAGTATAACATTTTAATTGTTTTATAATACTTGAGAATTCTAACTAACAATTATTAATAGCATATTAAGACATTCCAGGCCAATTCTTTATTTAACATAAGTCGTGGAGAGGAGGATAAAATATATATATATATATATATGGACAGAATTATCATTAATTTTGCCTGCTGACCAAAATTTTCTGTATCATTTTTTTTTTTAAAAAAAAAAAAAAAAAAAAATACTAGAATTAGATTGGAGTGGCCTAAGTTATAACACAAAAAATGACAATCTCCTATACTTTATTTTGTCTTTTATATAATTAATTAATTACATCTATAATGAAAGTTATAAATCAAAATCACAAAAATTAACGCGTAATACAGTATCTGAAAATTTGATAAATAAAAAACCCACCCTTTATTTCTTAGTTTTTTTTTATCATAAAAAAATTGATTTGTCTATGTAAAAAAAAACCAAATATTATACATTGAAATAAATTTATATATTACAAAATTATAAAGTCCGTAAATTTTAAAATATTTATAAGAAATAGGAAGCAAATATATGTATCGTTGTAAATATCTCGGTCAATTTATAAAAAACACTATATATAATATTATTATTATATTATAAATAAATAAATAAAAGTTGATTTAAAAATATAACGTATTTTTCTTAAGAATTATTATGTTTGATATCGTGCATTTGTTCTTTTTGACTTATTTGATCTTTCCGAAGTTGACATTGATAAACTAGACCTATTAGAAAGTGATCCTGATGAACGACGAGAATTATAACGATTTTGATTTAGGTCAAAATCTTTCATAGATTCTATTTCATTTCTTTCTGTTTGTGCAAACCCGTTCCCGGGATCCATCTTCAAAATTCTTTCCAAGTCCTCCAACGCATTACCATAATCCTGGGTAATGCGGTATATCACACTTCTTTGATATAATCCTAAAATATAATTTGGATTATACTTGAGGGCGCAATTCAAATCGTGGATTGCTTTTTGACAATCCCATTGAAGCAAATAAATGTACGCTCTAATGGTTAGTGCAAAAGAATTTTTGGGGGAATCTTGAAGGACTCGTCCCAAATGAATCAAAATCTCTTCTACTCCAATGGCCTCACTTAATTCACTATAAATTTTTGTCCTCTCCTGAAACGAGGAAATACTTTCAAATTCTGGTCGCAAATACAATATAACTTCGCAGTCGGCCAAAGCTTTCTGATATTGATGGAGAGTTGTGTAAATGGCGGCTCTCTCAGAAAGAGCAATCAAATTTTCAGGCTCCTTTAAAAGAACTTTATCTAATTCAATAAGGGCTTTGTTATTGTGCCCTATTTTTCGCAACACCATTCCTTTCATTCTTAGAGCAACCAAGTTTGTTGAATCAAATTGTAAAACTGTATTACAGGTCTGTAAACTTTCTGTGAATTTTGTAAATTCACGAAGAATATCTGCCCTGTAACAAAGAGCATTCGTGAAGATAAGACTGGGTTGTGAAGTGGTGTTGTAAGCTTTCTCATTCATTTCTAAATTTATAAATCTATCAAAATCTGATAGACTTTCATCATATTTCTTCGTTATAAAAAATACGACTGCTCGTTGATAAAGCGTAATACGATTATCTGGGTAACAGCCTAGCACAAGGTTAAAATCCGCTAAACTATCCCCATAATTCTTAAGTTGTTTAAAAACCATCCCACGGATCGAATACGAGTAATAATTCGTTTTATCCAGAGTTAGAGCTTCGTTTAAGGTTTTTAAACTTAGATCCCATTTTTTTAACATATAAAAAATGTACCCTCGGCGAGAAATTGCAAAGACATTCCGAGGGTCCTGCTCTAATACAAAGTCCAGGTCACATGAAGCCTCATAAAACTTGTTTGTTTTACAAAATATATCCCCACGTTCGGCTCTTGCAAATAATTTGTCTTCATCACTTGCCGTAGCGCATGTTAATACGGCATTTAAATCGTCTAAAGCTTCAGAATATCGGTTAAGTTTGTTATAGACCGACCCACGTTGAGCCAGTGCAAAACTACATGTTGGATTGTATTCGATCACCTTTGACAAATCTTCCAGGGCTTCCTTATATTTACGAAGTTCTCTATAGAGTGCTCCTCTACTTGATAATGATGAAATACTAAATTCATCATTTTGTGCATTTTGTAAAACGATACAAAAATCTGATATTGCTTCATTATAAAAAGATCCAAGCTTCATACAAATATTCCCTCTGAGTTCATATGCGGCAAGATCAGATGAAGTAAATTTATAGTTTTCATCAACAGTCTTGTAGCTTTCAATTCTATTGATGAAAACTATAATGTCATCAAGACCATCTCTATACTTTTTTAACTTAAAGTTAATATGAGCACGAAGCTGATATGCCTCAATATTATCATTTTCATCCCGGAGGGAATTGTCAAGATCTAGTAAAGCTTCACCATATCGTTGTAAATGATCATAAATTTTGGCACGTTCTAACAGAATGGGACCCGCATTTCCATTGTTTTGTAGTGTTTTATCCAAAATCAGTAATGCCTTCTGCGGATTTTGTGGATTTTGTTGAAAACATTCTTTTGCACATTGCACAGGATCTGGTGGGTTAGTGAAATCTGTAAGCTGCGATATTGTTCCATCACTTAAAACCTTTAACGGTTTTTTAATGTCAGTCATTATAGTGTCAGGATTAGAAATATTAGAAATGTCATATTCAGAAATATTGCCGTGGGACAACAGTCCCGCAGCAATAAACCTGTCAGACAATGCATCTAACGTTGAATTCTGTGGGAGCAATGTTAAGGATGCTTCATCAATAACTGATCTACAAATAGAACAGGTCAACTGTTTGCCTTTTCGGGATTGATAATTTTTATAAGTATTAAAAGCAGCTTTGGATATAAAGTGTCCACAATTAAGGGCATAATATTGATCTGTCATTTGGAGCATCACTGGACATAACATTTCACGTGCAAGCAAGGATAGTATTGAAGAACTTGCTTGATGACCGGAATTGTATGCTGGGAAATCATCGTCAAGATTAGGAAAACTCTTGGAACTTATCTTTCCTTTTGATACCAGCTTATATTTCACATAGTCTACTAAACTATAAAATTTTGATTTATTTAGTCTGTTTGCACATTCTTCTAAATCTGCATCAACTACAGCAAACCAATCTTTGCGGCGATGTTCTAGACCAAGTAATATTTCGATTGCTTTGAACCGAATAAAGGTGCTTGGGGCGTGATGTAAACTTTCCAAGGCAAGATAGTACGTTAAAGAAAGTGTAATTGATCTCGTGGAAGATTCGCAGACACTTTCTGCGAGATCAAGAATTCCAAACCAGAAAGTGTGGGAATAAGACAAAGGTTCTATTTCAACAAGTTCAGCAAATAGTCTTTTTTTATTGTTAAAAACTTTTGAAAATTCATAATCTGATTCATCCTTTGTTTGGATGTTTGAAGTAATCTGTTTTATGTGAAACCACAGATACTCCAATAACATCCTCTCTCCAAATTTTTTGAGAGTTTGGTTACCCTCTTTCTGATATGATGCATCCAATGTCTGTTTTAAAATTAACAGAAGCCGCCAATCTTTATACCAGTTTGATACGGGAACTTTGAATCCGAATGCTTCTCTCATCTTTTTCCATGTGGTTAAAATATTCGCGTTATCAGCAGGAGCGTGTGGAATTGCAGCAGGTACGACGCCTATATATATATATTTTTTATAATTTATTAATTTATAATTTGAGTTCTAGTCTCATTGCTAATGCAATTATAAATAGTTTTTTTTTCTTACCTAAAACACCTTTAAAAAAATCTTTAAACCTTCGCCAACCTAATAAAAATTAAAAATTAAAAAATTTTAAATTATTATTTTCTTTTTATAAATAAATATATGTATGTACAGTATATACTTTTTTATATTAAATAAATACTGTACCTTCTCGGAATTTAGTTTCATCATCACACAGACTATGTAAAGTATCCCTCAAGTGAATCAAGAGATAATCCACATTATAATTTCTCTTGACTCCACCTACTTGAGGGTTAATATCAGAATTAAAACGTTGCAAGCCTTTTTTCCATGTTTTATCTAAACCCTGCTCCATCGCCACCGTAATGTTATGGTGTACTTCATTAAAATCCTTTAAATGGGAATATAGCTTTTCACGTAATTTATGATTCAGAATAACTGGATTCTGGATAAATGCTTCTAATACAGCAACAAAAGTTCTAAGATGTAACTCCAGCATATTCGCCGTGTCACTGGAAGTGTGATTATAATAAGAAGTATCACATAGTTTTTCAAGACTATTAACCAGACTCTTGGGAGTCCATTGAGTGGGACATTCCTCAGCTAATTTTTTTAATTCATAAAGCTTTTCCGGGTTACTAATAACTAAAAGTCCATCTATATAATCATCGGACAAAGGAACTTTTAGGAACGAATTTTTTATAGGTGAAGAACGATTATTATTTGAATAAGAATTATTTTCGTTCAAAGTTGTACTTTCAGAAAAGGTAATTTGAGAACTACTACCATGATGATTCATTATTACTTTTGGATCGTTATAAAAGATTAAAATTTGAAAGTAGAGTATGTATGTTTTGATAGGTAGATAGATATGTATATAAAAAACCCTTCCCTCCAAAGAAAAAAGTAAATCAATCTAACATTTTGAAAACTTAATAAACTTAATGCATTTATCTCATTGTTATTTTTCTATTTAGGAATTTTGTATTAATCTAAATTTAGAATGCTCATTTTGTTTTTATGCAAACAATTTTCATGTGATCTACCTTTGTATTATCAAATCCGGAATAAGTATGGTACCAATTGTCACGTGGATTGAACAACGGAATCAAAGAACCTTCGGGAGTCGGGACTGAACATATGATCGGTTTACATTTCAATCATTCTTTGAATTACGTCGTCATCGGATAATGAATGATCGTCGATTTCAATACGCAGTCTCAAGAGAGAGGCGTAATCACCGGATTTACTTATCCGTAAATATTTACTATTATATAAGATATTTATTTTCTCGAATTTCTTTTTTGAGCACAATTTTTTTTTTTTTTTTGATACATTTATCATTATTTCAATGAGAAATGTTACAGAAATGAACCAAAATCTCTTCCGATAACGGGAAGCTTTGATCCGGGTTAGAACCTTATGCATGGATTTTCTTTTAGCATCAACAGGATGCGCTATTTACTTGGTTGATATTATTATAATTATAATCACAGAGAAAAAAAATTTTTTATTTACATGTATAAATCAACAATACAATAATCAATAATATATAGAATAAATCATAATTGTCCAATATTTTTTTTTTTTAAAGTTCTTTTTCTAATAAATTTCTAATTTGATGAAATTGAGCAGGACCTGCAGAAGATACAATTCCATCACGTAAATGATATAATTTCACCCAACCATCGACATAACTATTGATTCCTTTCAAAGGAAAGAGACTAGATTTCTCTAAATTTAAAGTTAATTCAGCCGATTTCCCATCTTTATCAATCGTTAAACCACTTTGAAAAAATTGAGATAAATCCCTACGTAAACTATTATCAGGATTCAATAAATAAAAATGATAATTTCTTATATCCAAATCACCAGGTAAGTTAATGAACCGTCCTCTTATAACAGTTCGTTTTGTGTTAAAATAACATGATGATATATATCCATTAATTCCTTCCGTTTCGTTATAATGAAGATTTATGTTTGATGAGAGACTTGCGTGAACGCACGTTGGATTTCGACTGAATACGTGAAATTCAAACTGTTTAAAGCCCACTGGTGCAGATGATATTGTCCATAAAAGCGTTGAGAGTAATAAAATAATTCTGATTATTTTTGACATATTTCTTTTTTAATTTTTTGATATAACGTTACAAAAAAAAATGATTTATTTTCCGTATGTAGATTTTTTTTTTTTTTTTTTTTTATAAAAGAGTATGCATATATATATATAATTTTTTGAGCATGTAAAGAACAATGCTTAAGCCAGAAAAAAAAAGAAATTTCATTCTAATTTATAATTTTTTTTGTTGATGAAACGACATAATATGTAATAATAGCTCGTATCACACAAAGAATAAAAAAATTACCAAACCAAAATGTCCTTTTTCAGTTTTTCTCTGACATGGATTGATTGGCTGAAGATTGAAAAATGATTAACTGACGGATTAAAACAAACAAAAAAATGAATATTAAAGGTTCTCTTATTCCGAAAGATCAGCAGGATTAAGTACTTCATATGATTTACGTGAAAACTTCTCAGCCTTATTTTTCGTCATTATTATAATCATTATTATAAACTAAACTAAATTTATCTTTACTGCGTCATAAAATTTCAATATCTAATATTATTATGATTATGGATTTTAATCAATCCTATTTAGGTTAATGAGTTATTATTATTGATTGAAATGATTGGATATATACACGTTTTAATAAATATAGTTTTAAAATAATAACAAAGATGAAAAAATATGTTGTCAACAATATGCATGATTTTTATTTCATTGCTCTCTTTATCGATATGGCTCCAAAAAAGATATTTATAATTAGTAAGACCTTGTAATTCATATTATTAATTTATTAATAGAATTTTTTTGGGAGACTTACTAATAATATAAATGGTGTTTTCTGTCATTTATATAAATCTTGCATTTTTGTACTGATTACGGATAAATCATGATTTATATAATAAAACATACTAATTTTGATGTTATTAATAAATTTCGTACGACCCTTGTTTTAAAAATAATCCTCCTTTGTTATTACTGAATTCCAGTTGATCGTCATGAATCGATATTGGAAATTCCGGAATTCCCGATTTTAATATTATCTCCTGCGTTTGAATGTGGAAATTGGATTCGCTTGGCATTTTCATTAATCCGTTTTTGTACGACACTGAATAAAAATCCTAAGAACTTTTAAAAATCAATAAACTATGACAGGTCGATCAATTCATGAACTTGGATAATTGTTATTGGTTCTCACTATACAAGGTGTTCAATCAATTTCTACTAAAAAATATATATATATGATTTATACGAAAGAAGAAACTGAATTTTACTTTTTAGTACTTATTAATAGACAAAAATAACTCCACATATAATGATAAAAGAGCCACATTTCTTTTTTTTTTTGGCTCATACGATAATTAATTTGTGCATATTTTTTTTTTCTGTCCAAATAAATAATATAAAGAAAATTTATCCATTAATTCATAAATTTGGTTGGCTTAATTGTTTTAATTCTTTTAATACTACAGTATCTTTTTCTTCCCATAAATAAAGTTAAAAATGAAAAGGTTCACTTTCTTTCTTTGATGATATTATTTTTATTTCAAATTATAATAATCAAAAGGAATAATTATGGTATTGATTTTGGGATTTTAAAGCTTATTGATTATGTTTTCTATGTTTGTCCCTAGTATCCCTAGTGTCCTATAACTTTATATTTTGGTGGGCTTCATGATGCTAATTACACTCTTGAAATGAAACATTAAATAATAGTGATCCAGATGATTGATACTTCAAACTTACCATGGGAAGCAATACCAATCTTTCTTTAAGATCAATAGCTACAGAGGTGTGGCAGCAAGTATTGGTAATAAATAATATACTATATTCTTTATTAAAACAAATTCAATTCCACCAGAACTTAGTATTTGTTTTTGATATGATAAATTTAAATTGTGTAATAAGAAATGTTCCTATATCTAGGTTTTGGTTATAGTGCTTGAAGGCCTCCATCTTCGTTTTCGTTCGAATACATCATAAAAGTTTTTTCACGACGACTGCCTGAGATTTGAGCCTGAGATACAAAATATATTAAACAACGAAAATTGATCAAGAGTAATCAGCCCAAAAGGGTCCTACCTTACACCTTTTTTCAATAATTAAAGTCCAATCAGGACTGTCTTCTATCACCTATATGATTCAAAATTTTGTAAAGTTTTAAAATTACACAATGTGCTTTTCTAGTGATTAGCTTATCAAGTCGGGTTGCAGATTCGCAATAATGGGATACTCATACTTCGACAAGGACGAAACTTGACTGAAGCTTCCGACAATATCACTAGGGCGAGGGCCGATACCTCTACTCGCAGTCAAGGGCGAAACTTAACGCAAGTGCCCTAAAAAAACAAAAGATTGAGAACAATACTTTCCTTGAAATTTAATATTTTCGCAGCTGAGACAAAACGCTTGTTCCACACGCATTGCAGTTGTCCATTTTTTCTTGGAGTTGGCTTGGCTATGAAATCAGCATTTAAACGAACAAAGTCTGACAAGATCGGCATGGCTTTTCCTTCGTTGCCTGGAGGAAGTACGACTTAAGGACTAAAAAAGTTTCACTGGTGAGCAATATAGGCTTCGCGTCTTTTCGCGTCTTTTTGCTTCAAAAGTACTTACCTTCAAACCCATGTGGATATTTATTATTATTGTCGCTCATGTTATTTCGCTTAATGTTTTTTGGGCGAGGTTTGAACGCGAGGTACAACACTAAGAAAACCGTGACCACTTTAATACGATAAATTAAACCTGATCGATCGGCATTTTAAGGTTTCACTGCGCCGATGAGACACGTGTTGACGATCACGGTTTTCTCGCCGAATATCAAATATGTTAAAAAGATCAGGAGTGGTAATGTGCCTGGAAAATTTATATAGGACCTATGCTAATTTTATATTCACATGATACTCAGCTGGTAAATACCGTAAATTGCGAGATTTTTAAGATCAGATAATAAAGGGGTTATCTATAAGATTTTTAAGATCCGAATACAGTATAAAAATAAATCAAACTTATAATGGTAATAAATAAACTTGGATCTCTTTTTTCTTTTTTTCTAAACGACTCAAAAATCAAAATATTCAAAAAAAGTGGGAACGAAGGTAAAAATCTATTTTTCAAATAATCAATACTTGAACATTCTAGTCATTTCTAATATTTCATTACAGAACTTGATTTATCGTTATATCCGACCATCGAAGAAACCATCAAAACAATCTTTCCGAGAGCAGAAAACGCCGATATCAAAAAATATGTTAAGCAAATTTCTAAAGCTGACGAATTAGATCCGGTTTTAGTTATAACGCCAAACCAAACATGGGTCACAAATTACGGGTGGATTGCCTTCAATAACGCGATGGATCATTTTGCTACATACAACCTCAATAATCAACGTAGAGATGAATTAAGTCGTTGCATATTCCACTTCAAGGAGATCCAGGAATTGTATACCGTTCGGGACGGTATTCGTAGTGGGAACCTTATTCCCAACGGTTTTCACATCCCTCGAAGTTTACAAGGTAGCATTGTACCCGGAACTAATAACCCAGTACCAATCGGACAAGCGTACTTGGTTACTAAATTGGGAGTCAAAAAATCCGAATTCGCTGAAGACACGAACTTCTTTCATATCGCTTAATCAGCAGTTTTTGATGGCAAAGGATAAGAGTAACTTATTTTATATCAAGGAATTAAATGGGAGACTCAAAAAATTGTCTTAATTTCTATATCCTTGCTTCATTTTTAATAAAAATTTAGTTCGCAAAATAATTAAATGAAATTTCAATTCGCAAATACAAAATTGTTTTATACAACCTAAATAATAACTATTTTTTTTTGTTTGAATTACGTGTTAGTCACATGCAGGACCTTTAGGGTCTTTGTGGCTGAAAAATTGAGAACATATTTGTAGTATTACACTTACCTATTGTCAAAGATGCCATTCTCAATCTATTGAACTTATATACTGATCAATGAATGAGATAGAATCGTCGTAATAGGAAGTTCCCTCTCGCCGGGAATGGTTGTAATCTCTAGATCATTTAATGAAAGTGCTTCGAGTTGGGAAACTTTAGTATTGTCTGCTTAAGTCTTTGAGGGCTTATCGTTACAAAACAAGGACCATCCAGATCTCATTGTCAACCCAATAATTTTCTCCCTGAATTGGCCCACACTAGCCATATGCGAAAAGTTAATCAAAGCAAGCTTTTTTATTTTGCAATACATTGAATAAATTCAAGTACGGGACTTTTGATCATGATACATGATAATTCGACTTGACTTGACTTGACTCGAATTTAGAGTCTATCTTATTCACCGCGTCTAATCTCTTTTCATTTAACCCAACGATACCAGCTATCTAACACCCTACCTTATAATCGATTCCTTAATCCATTTCATTTGTACCTTCATGATTCGACCGGTCCTTTCATACACAGCACCTTTCAGCTAAATCCTGGAATGAAAAGTTGCAACTCTGAAGACGCCTCCTTGCAAATGCTCAGCCTCAACCGAAAGTAAACCTACCTTAATTAGTAATGTCTCGTCCGGGCTGAAGGTATGTGTTTACTATTAAATTACCAGTTTCGTCTCGCCGACACTATAATATGCGCTTCTTCACTTGAAATGAAACATTAAATAATAGACTATATTCTTTATTAAGGATAATGTAACAAGAACTCGTTCTAATTGAGTATTTGTTTTTGATACGATAAATTTAAATTGTGTAATAAGAAATGCTCCTATATCTAGGTTTTGGTTATGGTGCTACTTGGTTACCAAATGGAATAATAGTTTACATGGCTGGATTGGATAGGAACTTTGCTCTTCCCCCAGATAATTATAAAGAAAAATATTTATATGATATAAATAATGTAACAAAACTTACTACTGGAACATTCCACATAGTGATACTGGTATAATGGTTTAGATGGAAGTCGAATAATTCCATTTAGAGGTATTAATAATAATTTATATGTATTGGAACTTGCAAGTTATAAGTGATTTATACCGAAATTTACAGGAGAAAGCCTTATATTTAAACGTGAACATATTGTTAATGTACATACAGTATATGATTATTGCATTTGTTAAGTATATTAAAATTATTTTATTCCATTATTTTAAATATTATATATCATTTTTAAACAGTATAAATCCAAATGGCGAAAGTGATGTATTTTTGCTTGATATTAGTAATAATTCAGAATATGTTTGGACTTTGGATGACAACTTTTGATCCCGCTTCAATAACAATAATAACTCCCAATCACCACCATATACCAATATATTTCTCATCAACATCAATTGTTTTCATTCTTGTTATAAACAGATGTGAAAATCCAAACAAAGCTATTCCAATTCCTGGAAATACTGATACTACAGATGGAATTGATATGTATATTCCTAATAATTATAAATTGACTACTTATGGAAAATTTGGATTAAATTTTTTTTTCATTCGCAATCAATAATAAATTTAGTATTATATTTTTTAAAATATATTTTTACTACTGCGGCATAAATTTGCAATCTCCACAGCTCTATTATACGCTGATAGTCCTATTTCCAACAAATATTTGGTTTTATTCCATTCCAAATATTGTGTAAAAATATACTAAGTTCGATTCCATTCCGAATATTTTTAGACAAGCATTTTTTATAGGGTTATTTTATAATTTTTAATCGTAATGAAAATAGAGCTATGTATGACTCGCCATGTCTAATTAAAAAATATAGTTGTATTTCTTGTGATGCGGAAAAATAGAGCTTATATGAATCATCATGTCTAATTAAAAAAAAATAGAGTTGCTATGTATGACTCATCATGTCTAATTAAAAAAATATGTGACGCGTAAAAATGATTTTGCACGCTAAAAAATATGAACTATGGCTCATGTTTAGTTTTTGTGATTTTTGACTCATTTTTATTAATATTACAATAATGAGTCACTAGCTGTAGAAACTAGTCATATAATAAATCAAGAAATAATTCCTTTGACAGACTCAACCGTATACCGTGATGATGGAAAATTTTTATTAGCTTTTTATGAAATTTTCAGTACATAGATGAAATTCTGAGTAAAAAGTTCATTTAGTTTTGATGAGCGCTTTCGTTTCTTTTTTTTCTTTTTTTGTGCTCAGTGACACAAGAAAATCTGTATCTTGAAACTAATTATAATTCGTAATTTCCAGATGTTACGACTCTCAAAAGATGCAACACCAAAGCAACATCAAAGAACTTTCTTCTTAAAGACTTTTAGTCCCTTTCTACCTCCTTCTTATAAAGTCTATTGGCTCTGAAGGAGCAGATCCTTTAACAATCAGTCGAAGGTCTAGAAAGGGTTGGTTATGTATGTACTTATTTTCTTACGGCACAAAGGATTAGTCGAAGGGGCAAACCAAGTATAGCTTAGTAATAAATAATAGACATGCAAGGTCCTACAAATACTAACCCTAATCTTATCCCAAAAAATTGCTAAAAAACGAAAATAAAAAAAATCCTTATCCCTATTCCTATCACCAAAAAATCGCTAAAAAACGAAAATAAAAAGGGCATTTTCTTACGGGCTAATTGTTACTTGGTTTTGTTAACATATTTATAAGTACTGTATGCTACTGAACTTTAATATCGGCTTTATACACCCAGTATCACTTTATGCACACTAAATCTTAGATTATAGGTTAATTGTAGCTAGACTTGTAGGTAAGTTGTCAATTTTTAACTTGAACAAAGTTTATCACCTCTAGGTGGTGTTTTGAAGAAAGTTATATAATTTTCAGCCGGATAATTTGTTTATCAGCCGATAATATACAAAATTTTGGATCATTTTAATATAAAATTTATTATTATTTATAAAAATAATTGATTTGAAAAGAAATTAAAATTTTTTAACGATATTTAATCATTAAACCATCTGGTTGATCTGATAAACCCACAGTTTAACTGTTATATGCATTATTCTTTTTATTGGAGGTCAAAGTTCATCATAAATTAATGATAAATATGAGTGTTAGTACGAACATGACAAGTGTATATTCACTCCGAAGTATTGTGGGATCGAAAATTGCATTATATTTTATTAATATAAAAAAAAATAAATAAATTCCTTTAAACTAATCAATCAGAAATTAAAAAATATATGTTATTATAAGATATAAAAATATAAAAATACATACAAAGCTATTCCAACTCCTAAAAGTGAAATGATAATATCTATTCCTAGTGAATAGTGGGATCAAAAGATGTCCAAACATATTCTGAAATCTGAATTATTACTAATATCGGCAAAAAAGTACGGTTTTACCATTTGATTTATATTTAGCTTATTATAAAAAGTTTAAAAAACTATTATATTAATATTATCATGTTTAAAAATTTTGTTTTTAGTCAGAATTGGATTCCTCAAATTGGTAGATTAATACAAATATAAATATATGATTGTATATTATACAGTATATATATTAAGGGAACAGAACACATTAAAAGTCCAAAGCTCTCATTCCTTTTTCGGTTTTGTTAACATTCTATGCCAAACGTGCTTCCCATTTTTATTAAAAAAAAATATAAGAAAATGGTTCTAAGCTTATAATCCTGTAATGGTTAGTCAGTCACATGATTTTTATAAAAACGACATAACTCTTTTCATCTGGCTCTTATGTATAACCCAAATTTTACAATCACAATATTTTGGAAATATTATACTCAAAATAATGAACAAGAAAAGATAAAAAAGCCGAATTTCTTTTTATGGCATTGCTCATGTCTAAGTTTATTTAATAAATCACTATAGAGTAATTAGTGGCAATCGGAACTGAACTCCGTAGATCACAATTTATATACAAATTTTGTTAATTTAATTAAATTTTTTTTCTTCGTCTTCCTTTCTAACACATTAAAAAAATGAAGAAATTCACCTTCTTTTTTATAGCATTATTGTGTTTACTTCAAATTAAAATAGAAGTAAACGCTCAGTTAACCCCTTCTTATCGTAAATTACATAGCGCGATTTTCATCGAAAAAAAACTTTATATTTTCGGCGGGATTATGAATTATGTTGATCCCATTCTTTTAACTGATCCAAATAATGTATTTTTTTATCTTGACATGTCAACTCCATTTGATACTTCAAATTTACCATGGAAAATACCACCAAATAATATAGAAAATCTCCCTTTAGAATCATTATCATCAACAGATACAGGAGGTGTTGCAGCAAGTGTTGGAGGTATAAATAATAATACAATAGTCTTTATTAATAATGAAAAAGATAATGTAACAAATTCAATCTCGCCAGTTCACTTTTTTGATCCAGAAAATAATTTATGGAATACACAAAATATATCAGGAGATAGACCTATTGGTAGAAATCAAATGAGAACTGTTACTGACTATAATGGAAAAATATATTTGCTTACTGGGTTTGATTTTACCGTCCAAGGGGTAACCCGTTCTAATGGATTAATAATTTTTGATACAATAAATTTAAATTGTGAAATAAAAGATGCTCCTGTATCTAGGCTTGGTTATGGTGCTACTTTCTTACCAAATGGAATAATAGTTTATATGGCTGGATGGGATAGAAACTATAATATTGCTCCAAATAATTTTAATGAAATATATTTATATGATACGAATAATGATAAATGGGATATAAAAATCACTGCAGGAAGCATTCCACATGGTGATGCTGGTATAACATCAGTACTTGGATTAGATGGCAATCGAATAATTGTTTTTGGAGGTGATAATGATAATAATAATAATTTATATGTATTGGATCTTAAAAATTATGAGTGGTATATACCAAAAGTTACGGGACAAAGCCCTGGATTTAAACGTGGTGAACATACTGCTAATGTAATTGGAAAATATATGGTTATTGCATTTGGTAAATATCTTATTTTCTTTTTTAATAAAATTATTTTGATTCTTTATTTAAATATTATAAAAATATTATTTTTAGGTTCCAATGGTATTACTCAAGATAAATATAGATCAAGTGGTGAAAGTGATATACTTTTGCTTGATATTAGTAATGATTCAGAATATGTTTGGACAACTTCTTTTGATCCCGCTTCATTAACAATCAACTCCCCATCACCAACATATTCCCCATCAACACCACCAAAAAATATAACTAGTAACGTTATAATTGGTTTAATAATTAGTTTAGTGATAGTTGTTGGTATTTTGTTAATAATTGCTTTCTTTCTTATAAGAAAATATAAGAATACAAACAAAGCTATTCCAACTCCTGGTAATATTAAAAGTGAAATGATAGTATCTATTCCTAGTGAATATGAATTATCTCACGAAAAATCTAGAGTATATTAATAATTAATGATTATAATTTTAATAATAAACCAATTTATTAGTCTCATGATTTTTGTAATTAAAAAAAATGTATATATGCATGGCATCTGCACTGTCTTTTGACGGAGTATGAAGTTACATAAATTTTAAATTTTTAAGTATTTTACTATAGTATTTTGGAAATATTACTCGAAATAATGAACAAGAAAATTTACAAGCCAAAATTTTTTCTTTTTATGGCATGAGCTCATATTCACTTAATTTTACTAATGAGATATAGCGTTATAATAATGGCGCAATTAGCAATCGGAAATGAACTTCAGTCTCGTAGATTATTAATATTTCTAACATTTTTTTCTAAAAAAAAAAAATCAAAATCAAAATAAGAGTAAGTATAAATAGTGATACAATATTCTTTATTAATAATGAAATTACTAACGCAACGTCACCAGATCACTATTATTTTAAATTGTATAATAAAAGATGCTCTTGTATCTAGACTTGGTCAATGGTGCTACTTTATTACCAAATGGAATAATAGTTTACATGACTTGATGGGAAAGAAACTATAATATTGCCCAAATAATTTTAATGAAGTATATTTATATGATACGAATAATGATAAATGGGATATACAGTAAAACTTACTGTTGGAAACTTTCCAACCAGTGATGAGTTGTATTTTATCAGTAGGTGCTTCCTTTCTTATAAGAAGATACAAAAAACAAAGCTATTCCAACCCCTGATAACATAACAGATGAAAACATATTATCTATTCCTAGTGATTATGAATTATCTTATGGAAAATCATTTTTTTTTTTTATAGTTATTTATATCAGATATTTACATCAAAGTGGGTTACATTAATATTGTTTTTCGAACCAAAGAAATAAAAATCTGTGAATAATTTTCTTCTAGACTAAAATGGTTAATTTTTAAATTTAGTTTTCAATCATTTGTTCTATATCAAATATCCGGACTTAGACGATCGATCCAATCGATAATGGATGAGAATGAACACCATATTGCGACACCGCTAAATGGTATGAAAGTTAGGTTACATTAATATGCGACCTAGAAATTTTTAATAAAAATAACAATCCTTATTTTTTGAAACTATTGAAAACATTGTATTTGAACACACGGGGATCCCAAGCGTTTTAGGAGTAGGTTTACTAAAATTAGCACAAATAAATTTGTTTCGGATTCGAATATTTTGATTAATTAGAAAAAAAAAACAAAGAAATAATTTTATGGCTAAACTGTTTTAATAATTTACTATTAATAAAATTAAATTCAATTTTCATTTATATCTTACAAAGTCGCAATCTTATTAATTAAACCCTTTTTTTTTGTCATAATTTTTTTTTTTAAAAAATGAAGCTCGCGATAATTTCCATACCATTATTATGTTTACTTCAAATTATAATAATAGTAAACGCTCAGTTAAACCCTTCTTTTCGTAAGTTACATAGCGCAGTTCTGATTGAAAACAGACTTTATATTTTTGGTGGATTTATGGATAATGCCGATCCTAAACTTTTAACTGATCCAAATAATGTATTTTTTTACCTTGATATGTCAATTCCATTTGATACTTCAAGCTTACCATGGAGAGCAATACCAGACAATGATAAAAATCTTCCTTTAGAATCATTGTCAACAATATTCACCGGAGGTGTAGCAGCGAGTATTGGAGGCATAAATAATCATACAATATTCTTTATTAATAATGAATCTACTAATGCAACATCTCCAGTTCACTCTTACGATTCACAAAATAATTTATGGAATACACAAATTATATCAGGAGATAAACCTATTGGTAGAAATCAAATGAAAGTTATTACTGACTATAAGGGAAAAATATATTTGCTTACAGGCTTTGATTTTACTGACCAAGCGGGGGTAAATCGTACTAGTGGAATGTTTATTCTTGATACAATAAATTTAAATTGTGTAATAAGAGATGCTCCTATATCTAGACTTGGTTATAGTGCTACTTTGTTACCAAATGGAATAATAGTTTACATAGCTGGATCGGAAAGAAACTATAATATTCCCCCAAATAATTTTAATGAAATATATTTATATGATACGAATAATGATAAATGGGATATAAAACTTGCTACTGGAAACATTCCAACTAGTGATGCTGGTATATCATCAGTACTCGGATTAGATGGCAGTCGAATAATTGTTTTTGGAGGTGTCGCTGATAGTGATAATTTTTTAAATGTATTGGATCTTACAAACTATGAGTGGTTTGTACCAGAAGTTAGAGGAAAAGGTCCTGTATTTAATCGTGGTGAACATACTGCTAATGTAGTTGGAAAATATATGGTTATTGCATTTGGTAAGTATAGTATATTAATTTTTTTTAATAAAATAAAATTGGTTTAAAAAATTAATTCCTTTATTTTTAATGTTATGTATTATTTTTAGGTTCTAATACTATTAGTCAAGTTAAATATAAATCAAGTGGTGAAAGCGATGTACTTTTGCTTGATATTAGTAACGATTCAGAATATATATGGACAACTTCTTTTGATCCCACTCCATTAACAAATTTAAACTCTACATCCTCGTCACCAGCAGAACCTTTGGCATCATCAGAGAATGATAATAAAACTATTATAATTGGTTGTATTATTGGTTTAATATTACTTGTTAGTATTTTATCAGTAGTAAGTGCTTACTTTTTTATAAGATATCGTGAAAATATTAAGAAAACTTTTCAAACTTCTGGTAGTGAAAATGGAAAAATATCTATTCCTAGTGAATATGATTTATCTTATGGAAAATCTATAAAATAATAGAAGGATTATTATAAATGTATTTTATTTAAATTTAATTTTGGTATCTAAATAAATAAATATATAAAATGGTATCAATATTTTTTTATATATATTCCGAAAAAAAAGAAGTATATTTTATAACTATTTAAAATTTTAAATATGATAGTACTATTGAATTAATTTACCAATAGGAAATTACATTGAATACATTGAATACACGTGAGTTACAGTATCTACGTTCAAAACCTTTCCATCATATTTTACGCTTCATTTTCCTGTTTTATTTTGTGATGCTCAATTTTTAGCGTTAAAGAACTGGCTTTCTTATTATTAAATCTCTGATAATCATTAATCATTCAACTTGCAATCGTGGTCTAACCCGCCGATCTGCATAATGCATATAATAGTTTTGATGGGGAAATTCCCATCAAAACATTATTAAAATATCACAATTCCACAAATCGGCGGATAGGCTGGATTTTTTAACTAAAAAAAAAATATATATTAAAATCTCTGTCATTGTGTTTCATAAATATAAATGTCGAATGCCGATCACTTAATTGATTCATTTTAGAATTATTTCTGAAACACGCCAGTTTTTCCTGCATGCAATCTATTAGTAATAATATTTCATTTGTTATTTATGATTAAAATTTTCTTTCTAGAATTTTTAAAAAATGAAGTTCCCATTCTTTTTTATATCATTATGTTTACTACAAATTATGATAAAAGTAAATGCTCAGTTAAGCCCTTCTTTTCGTAAATTACATAGCGCGGTTCTAGCTGAAAAAAGGCTTTATATTTTTGGTGGATTTCATGATTCTGCTTTAACTCCTCAAAATGAAGCTCTATTGAATAATAATCTAGATGACAGATTTTTTTATCTTGACGTATCAATTCCATTTGATACTTCAAACTTACCATGGAGAGCAATACCAGATAATGTAAAGAATCTTCCTTTAGGATCATTGTCAACAATAGTTTCCGGAGGTGTGGGAGCAAGTATTGGAGGTATAAATAGTGATGCGATATTCTTTATTAATAATGAATTTACTAATACAACACCTCCAGTTCACTCTTATAATGCACAAAATAATTTATGGAATACACGAACTATATCAGGAGATAGACCTATTGGTAGAAATCAAATGAAACCCATTACTGATAATAATGGGAAGATACATCTGCTTACAGGGTTAAGTTTTACTGACAAAGCAGGGGTAACTCGTTCTAATGGAATAATTGTTTTAGATACGATAAATTTAAATTGTATAATAAGAGATGCTCCTATAACTAGGCTTGGTTATGGTGCTACTTTGTTACCTAATGGAAAAATAGTTTATATGGCTGGATGGGATCCAGTATTTGTTCTTCCTCCAGATAATTTTAAAGAAATATATTTATATGATACTAATACTGGTCAATGGGATATAAAACTTACTACTGGAAACTTTCCAACTAGTGATGCTGGTATATCAACAGTACTCGGATTAGATGGCAGTCGAATAATTGTTTTTGGAGGTGATGTTGATAGTGATAATTTTTTAAATGTATTGGATCTTACAAACTTTGAATGGTTTATACCAGAAGTTAGAGGAAAAGGTCCTGTATTTAAACGTAGTGAACATACCGCTAATGTAATTGGAAAATATATGGTTATTGCATTTGGTAAGTATATTAATTTTTTTAATAAAATAAAATTGATTTAAAAATAATTTCTTTATTTTAAATATCATATATATTATTATTTAGGTTTGAATGGTATTGATCAAGCTAAATATAAATCAAATGGTGAAAGTGATGTACTTTTGCTTGATATTAGTAATAATTCACAATATATGTGGACAACTTCTTTTGATCCTACTCCGTTTACAATTGATCCCACATCATCACCATCACCAGCAAATTCATCATCAACAACAAAAAATGATAATAAAAATGTTATAATTGGAATTGTGATTGGTATAGTAATAATATTGAGTATTTTATCAGCATCAGCAGTAATTTTTATAAGACGACGTAGAAATATAACAAAAGCCATTCCAACACCTGGTGACACGAATGGTAACATAATATCTATTCCTAGTGATTATGAATTATCTTATGAAAATTCTAGACGGATTTAGAAATTTTTTCTTTAAATTATTTAATATTTTTAATAATAATAAAGTTTTGTAACATTAGCATTATTGATCAAAAAGTTAATGATTAAACTTATCTCAATAAATATAATTTGCAAGCGTGAACAAGTTCAAAAGGTTAAATAAATCCAAGTTTTAAAGAATTAATGTAAATGATTTTTGAATATTCCTATAAAATAAATAAATGGTAAAAAATTAAACGCGAAGGGACATGAAACCTATAATGACGCGTTTTTTTTTAATTTTTTTTACACGAATTTTTTTGATTGGCGATACAATAATAATGAAAAGGATACTAAGATTATCATTCTTTCATCAATTCTATCAAAATGAGAGTTGATACTATTAATATATTGCTTATTGAATATTGACAGTAGTACAAATTGTAACAAATCATAAGCAAAAGTTATTCTTGCATTGTTATTGTAATCGGCTCGGCCAAAAATTAATTTTTTGATTATCATATTTTTATTTATAATATATTTATAATACAAAAATAATTAATTTTTTTTAATTGTTTCATAGTACAAATGCATTAAGATAGTAAAATTTTGATATCAATGATTCATTAAATTTGACACGTGATTTAATGTGATTTCTCAAAATCACGTGATAAATGCCGTCTTTTTTCTTGAACAAATCATTAAATTCGTGAAAAAGTTTATAGTAAAATTTGGGTATCAAATATAACAAACACATGAATTAATTATACTGTATAAAAATAATTATAACTTTATTGATAATAATTCATAAAAATATTCAATACAATGTTAGAAAATAAATAAAAAATTGTAAAAAAAAAATATATAAATATTAACCCTAAAAATTGTTAAAATCGATAAATGATCCGTTTGAATCAAGTTGAAATTGAGTTTTCGAATCATCTGTAACGATATTTGAGGAAGAAGAATCAAAATAATTAAGATCTTGATTTTGCATATTATTATTTAAGTTTACAATGGGTGAAGAAGGAGTAGGTGAAGTAGGTGAAGTAGGTACAATGAAAATTTTGAACCCTGGAATTTCAAATCTAAAAATTTCATTCGTTTGACAAGAATTTAAAAATGAAGGAGAAGACATATTTTGAATAGTTTGGGATGGATTTTGAACCAAATTTTGGTCAACATTATAATTGGTATACTGCGGCGCATGGGATGAGGAAAGATATTCATTATTCACAAAGTTGTCAGTTGTAATTGACGTGTTTGGGTGAGAAGGTGGAATAATATTATCATCCGTTACGGAAAAGTAATCGGTATTGCTGCAAGAAGCATCTACGTTATTGTAAAAATCATTTGAAGATTGTCCCATATGGGTTACATTTGTTGGTAGTTGATTATTGAATCTATTAAATCTATTATCAATAGATTCTGAATTATACGCATTATTATTTTGTAAGTGATAATTATAACTCATCGTGTATTATAAAATATTTTTTTTGGGGGGATGAGGGAAATTATTCAAAAGAGGTGGTTTTTATAATGAATAAGTAATCAAAAAACTTAGGAAAAAAGATCTACAAAATAAACTACAAATTAAGTAATATATCAAGATCCTCACTGATAGAAATCGACAATGAAAAACAAATAATACAAATAATAAAGCACGTCTGGAATGTAACTGTGGCGCAGAAAAATTTTGCAAAAAAATATTTCCTCAATATATAAAGCTTTTAAAAAACACGCAATATGTGTATTTTTGCCCGCTCTGCAAGTTTATTTAGAGTAGCAAAGGTGATTTTGAAGGTCGTTTTTGACTTATTTCAATAAAAACACTTTTTCGTTAAAATTAATCTAACCATTTTTGGAAATGATCGGCAACAACATTGTATCTGAGATATTCCATATATAGCATTTGTACTATAATAGTCATTCGAATATTTTTTAACCTAATAAAAAAATATAAACTTATTTTGTTTAATAAATTTATTATTGGTTTATTTTTAGCGATGAGATTTTTCGGATGTCATTGAATACAAAATCGACAACTAAATGGTTTAAACTTACATAATCTTTATATTCTTATTGTAATGCAAAATATGCTTTGTAAATGCTGAATATGATCGTGCTTGCTTATCCTTGCAAATGCCAATATTCTTATTTATTCAAAAACAATGTACCGTACGAGATTTTTTAAATATTCGTACTGGTTAAATCCTACTATACTACTTTTTTGCGTCAAATATAAAATTAAAATTTTCATTTTAAACTTGAAAGAACCTTCACTTCTCTTGTTCTGTTTTATTACCAACTTCTGCTTTTTAATAACATCAACCTTTCGTAAATTAATTTAACGAGGACCAGAATTATATCTTTTTTCTAATAGTGAATTAATACTCAAGTATATCTCGCTTATTTTGTATTTGCTTTTAAGCACGTCATATAACAAATATGCTCGTTAGGCTTTTGGTTTTATGGTTTTATACTTTACTGATTGCGTAAATAATGAGTTCCATATAAAAAAAAAATTTTTTTGGGATGATCAAATTCCTAACGTAAATTGTAAAGTTTGCTATTTTTGGAAAGAAAGATTATCAAACGTTTTGGGATTTCGGCTTATCTGTTATCCAGAGGCTTAAAAATTCATAATTATATACTTGTATTCCTTGTATTCTCCTTCTTCTGGTAAGTTACAACATAAAATTATTATGTTTCACGCCATTTACATTTCTTATTAATTTGAGAAACCCTTTTAGATTTTTATTATTTTTATTCAAAAATAAAGTATGCCTTCAACATCTTATTCACCACCAACAGAAATTGGAAGTCCAATACCAGCAAATACATCACATGCAATATCAGTTACATTACCAACATGGCGAGATAATGTTGATTATGAAGAAGCAGCGGATAGGGTAGTTAGTCGTATGAAAAGCGGTTATCCAAGATTTTTCATTCAACCTCAAATAAAAAAGGTAATTATATTTATTTTTATAAAAAAAAAAAAAAAAAAAAAAAAAAAAAAAAAGTTCCTAAAAACATATATT
>QKYT01000067.1:101506-126930 GCA_003550305.1 Glomus cerebriforme
ATCCAAGATTTTTCATTCAACCTCAAATAAAAAAAAAAATTATATTTAATTTTATAAAATTAAAAAAAAAAAAAAAAAAAAAAAGAAAATTGCAAATTTAAAGAATATAATCTAACATTACTTTCTTTTCGATAAACTATCAAAGTTGATTACAATATGTGATGAGAAATTTGCTAAATCAACAGAAACATGTTTATTGTTTCCAAGTCGTAAACCAGCACAAAGATGTCGAGATTTTATTCGTCAATTTTATAAACAAACGACACCGACATCATTATCAACTTCAATACCATGTGTTCGATTAGCTGAAATTACAGTTATTCCGCCTGATCAAACAAAATCTCCATTGCAAGGGAGTGTAACTCTTCATGTAGTTTTATTTCCTAAGGATGCATTTTCCATGGCAAAGTTATATTGGCAACATACGGGAGAAGGAATAAGTTCAAGATGTGCTGAATATTCTTTAAATATTATTCAAGCTAAACATGATGAAAAAATTTCTATTATTGAAAATTGTAGCGGAAAATCATCAATTTCTTTAAGAAGACCAATATTTCATAAACGTTATTCTTCAAATACACGAGCAAACATTAGAACTAATTTTGATAAAGATTCTAATGTAACTGGTCCTAATTCGCCAACATCGCCTACATCACCAACTGATTCAACTTATACTGAAAATTCAGCTACTGTAGAAGAAAATTTTTATGTAGAAGAAAGATATGGTCGTAATCTTCCTATTACATTCACAGATAAAGCTAAAATTGCACTTAGAAGAAGAATTGCCGGTGTTCTTGGTATTGAAAATCAAAATGATGACGGCAAAAGTGATGGTAGTAATGATAATTTAGATGATGTTATAAATAGAAAAATTGAGAGTACGAATGTTGCTGAAAGAGGTGTTAAGGGTGTTACTGAAGACGACGTATTTTTATTTTCTACTGGGATGAGTTCAATTTTTCATGCTCATAGATACATCCTAAATGTCTTTCCTCCAAATAAAAGCATCTGTTTCGGGTAAGCATTATATTTAGAGTAAATATTTATAAAAACAGGGCTAATCATATTTTAAAATTTTTTTTCAATTTTGTTTTTTTAATAGATTTCCGTATGTTGATACATTAAAAATTTTGGAAAAATTTGGGCCAGGATGTCATTTTTATGGAAATGGATCATCAGAAGATATTGATAATATAGAAAACTTATTAGAGTCGGGAGAAAAAATTTTAGCATTGTTCTGTGAATTTCCATCAAATCCATTGTGTAAATCATCAGATTTAAAAAGATTAAGACTATTAGCTGATAAATATGATTTTTTAATTGTAATTGATGAAACTATTGGTAATTTTGTTAATGTTAACGTATTAGAATGGGCCGATATTTTAGTTTCTAGTTTAACTAAAATCTTTAGTGGTGCTAGTAATGTTATGGGTGGTGGGTGAGTGATACATTTAACATAATTTTTATAACAAAATCATGTTATTTTTTTTTTAAACCAATTTTTTTTTTTATTAAATCTAATATTTAGGTTGGTTTTGAATCCTCAAAGAAAACATTATGAAAAATTAAAACAAGTAATCAAGCAAGACTATGAAGATTTAGTTTGGGGTGAAGATGCTATATTTTTAGAAAGGAATTCTAGGACTTTTCGTGATCGTATTCTAAAAATCAATGAAACTGCTGAAGAATTATGTGATTTTCTTTCCAAAAGTCCGAAAGGTAAACAAGCATAAATTTCAATTTCTTTTTTTTCTTTTTTAAAAGAAAATTAAAACCTAACTTTTTTACTTTTAAATAATTTTAGTTAAGAAGGTATATTATCCAAAATATATTACACCAGAAATATATTCACAATATAAAAAAGTGAATGGAGGTTACGGAGGATTATTTTCGTTAACTTTCTATTCATCAAAAGCTTCACAACAATTTTTTGATTCTTTACCTATAGCAAAAGGTCCGTCCTTGGGTACAAATTTTACTTTAGCTTGTCCTTACACTATACTTGCTCATTATTTAGAATTAGATTGGGCTGCTAAATTTGGCGTTGAAGCTGGTTTAGTTAGAGTTAGTGTTGGCTTAGAAGATAGAAAAGTATTGTTGGAAGGATTTCAAAAAGGATTAGATGCTATTACCGATGAATAATGGACATAGAGTGGGGGGTATGAGAATATCTAAAAAGGTAATAAGTTAGAAAATATAAAAAATTCCAATTTAATTTTTAATTCTTTATAATAACAAGTATATATATATTTATATATATATACACTAACAAAATAAAAAAAGGCAATATTTGAAAAAAAAATATAGTAAAAAGTAGTGATTGTTCATTGTTCAACAATCATTTACCAAAACAACACAAAGTATTTACAGTATATACGCATATACGCATGTTGCACATAGGATTTTATTGGTTAAAATATGTCAAATTTAAAGGTATATTTATAACAATACAAAATAATATAATATGATGATGACAAAAAAAATTATAAATTTCACCCTTTAAATTTTTCAAATTTTTAGATTTTTAAAAATAAACTTATCAAATCTGTAAGAGAAACAACATTGGTAACTTTCTTATCGTCGCCAATAACCCATAAACGATGAAGATGTTTTTCAGACATTATTTTTAGTACTTCTTTAAGTGTAGTTTCTTTTGTGACGGTAATTGGATTTAAAATCGCTTCCGAATTAGGAAGGGTCTATAAAGACAAAAGATAAGATTTTAATAAATATTTGTAAAAAAAAAACAATATATATATTTCTTCATACATACAGCCAAGAAATCAAGAACTGGAAAGACAAGATTATTGATGGATGTATAATTAAGACCACGTAAATCGGATACAGAGAGAGTACCGATCAATTGATGAGTATTGCTAAAAAGAAAAAATTTTGATCTTTTAATTAAATAATTTCAATCCCTCAATTTAATAAATTTATTAGATATTAAAGTATTAACGTACTGGTCTATAATTGGAATTCCCGTAAGACTTTTTTCAGCCATTCTACGATAAACATTTAAAGCAGTTTCATTATCTCTTCCGATAACAACTTTATTAGGTTCAACTTTAGGTTCAACTAAACCCAAACTTTCCAAGGAGGCATTCAAATCAATTCCTGGTAAAGATTCAGGATGGGCATTTGCATATCTTAAGATATCGGTTTGCGTTAAGACATATGGTGGAATATTATTAGTATAATCAATAACCAACGAACGATGAATTCCTTTAGAGAATGCTTCAAGAGTCTACAAATGATACAATTAGAGAAAAACAAATGTTAGGATTTAAAAAGAAAAATTCAGGATTTCAACAATAAAAATTTTTTTTTTACCGGAAGTAGAGGTTCATTAGCATCAGATTTAAACATTCTATAACTTTCTCTATCAGCATCTAAAGTCATAACAACTTCAATCGGATTATTTAAATTATGACTTTTTTCACTATCCAGAGTACTTGGTAATTTTTCATCAGCGACAGCTTCTTTAATAATATAATTTAATACATCAATTAAATTTACAATGGTAACTATATTATCAGAGTCATGAGAATAAATTGGTAAAGAAGTAATATTATGTTTTTCCATTTCTTTCAATGCTTTTCGAACTGTAATATTTGGTTTTGCCGCAATCAATAACGGTTTATCTGAAGAACCTTTAAGTTCTAAAGGTGTTAAATTGGACAATTTAGTTTCCATTTTTTTTTAAAGAAAATTGAGATTGAAGTAAGTATTTTTTTTCTGTCACGATGATTATCCTAATAAAGCGCTAAAATAGATTTATTTGATGATACTGCGGATCAAAATCGTGATCACGCCACCTTGCTTAATTTCACAAACTAACAAAATTGAGTGTAGTTAGTGCTTTTACTAACGACATTTTTTATGTTTAAGTAATTTGTAAGACCCTTTCCAAAATCGTACTATACTGAGTATGATGACGCATTTTTGATCTCGTGCTTTTCGTTGTGATAGGACCAACATGTTAAACAAGTCACGCCATAATCCGGCCGGAGTTACGAAACGCCACACGGCCGGGATTAAGTGATCATTGGCGTTTGCCATAGAATAAGCCCAATAACAATATTTATTTATTTATTATTCATACTTGTTTTAGTTATTTTCTTTCCTAAAAAAATGAACTGATTCACATAATGGTAATATACCACTTTCTTTGTATGCAGAATTTTCTTTATTATAAATGAAAACCAATCAAAATGTAGAAAAATAGAAGTATTATAATAACTAATATAAATAAAGTAACATATGTTTAATGCCCAGGCCCACATACGTAAAATTAGATATATAAGGGATGAAATTTTCAAACCTCGCCATAAAAAACCCAAAAAAATTTTTATTTAAATCAAATTTTAACTTTTTATACAATTCAAAAAAAATTTATTACAAATGTTCCGACCTTATTCCCCACCAAAATTAGTTGCTTACGTCTTAATCGTAATGTTAATTCTCTCATTAACTGTCTCATTAATTTTAGGTTACTTAACATATTTAATTTACATGAATTGGACGTCAATCACGCAACCTGAATTCTTAACAAAATCAACAATGTTGGTTTATACAGAATATCAGGAACATATCACACAGCTTATTGGAAGTAAAGCTGTTACTGTATACTTGTAAAATGAGTACAGAAATAACCAGGAATCTGGGGCAAAGTTCGGAATATTACATATACATAAATCATTCTTTAAACTATTACATTTATATTTAGACCACTTTCAATCATTCAATTTTCATCTTTTTTATTTGTAAATACTTTCAATTAGAATTTGAGGGTTATCATCTATATACTGTATTTATTTGGAATAATAACATTACATTTGTTCATGTAATAATAATCCTCAATAGTCAAGATAAAATAATTTCAAATTACAAAATAAATTTTAAATCGCTCTTTAGTCATTTCATTATCTTTATTAAGATTGTCAAGAAAAAAAAAATACCATTATGAGTTACAAAAAAAAGAAGAAAAATTACAAAAAAAATTTTATCCAACAAAAAATTTAAAATTGATAATAATCACTAACATCTCTAAAATCATTAATTTCTTCTAAATCATCGAAAGCAGTATTTTTATCAAATTCATCAGGATTATAATCTTTTCCATCGTACCAATCATGAGAAGTTTTATGTTTGGGATGATTTTTATCACTCATAATTTCTTTGAAATTTTCAAACTCTTCAGAACCACCAATATCTTCAGGTGGACACTTACCTCTACCTTTTAAACATTTTGGATATTGATTTCTTACTTTACGATCGAATTCGCCTTCATATGTAATTATATGTACCCATGAATCTCCAAAATCGTATTCATATTCCATTTTTTGTCCTTTACTATGAAAATAATCTTTAAGTGAAGCTGTCTTCTCTTCTTGTACTCGTACTTGTGGTAAGATGGAGAAATCTTCATTCAAGCGAGGGTTACCAATATCAAAGCCCTCTTGAGCATGAAATACATGCAAATGATTATTCTGTTGTAAAAAGGTAAACAAGTAGTTATATAAGATAAATCTCACGTGATTACATATAAATTAATTATACTTACAGACCATCCCATGCAACATTGAATTGCTAAATGAAATTGAAAAAAAGTATACTCATATGGAACTTGAATACGACGCCAAACAGGTGGTTTCTTTATACCATCTAATTGAATCTTAAACTGAAAAACTTGAGTATAATCATCATTATTATATCTTGCCCTAGATGCATCAAACGAAAACGGAGAGGAACTTCTCGAGAAAGTCAGAGGTTGTATTTGAAAATCGCTGCTTGTAGTATCTTGAGCGGATTTTTGAACAAAGAAAGCGGGGTTAATCGTGCTATCCATATTAGCAATATCTAAAATTGCACGCGTTAAAAAAAAAATACAGTTTTGATAGTAAGCTTGGCGCAGTATTGACTTAAAACACATTTTAATTGGTTATATGTTGAAACAACTTCCTTTTTTTTATCGCGTAAATAAAGAAAAATATAATTACCTTTGAATAAATTTTAGAACGAGTTTTTTCAGAAACAATATTTTTCCTTTGTTTTTTTTTGTTTATTTCTCGCGTTTCAAGAGTAAAATTCAAATAGTTGGGGAAATTTACTCTGAATAAAAATCCGTTAATACTTTTTTATGGTTAATTACATAAACTTTATGATAAGTTTTGTTGTCAACTTACCAAGTCAGATATTTTAACATGTGTATATTTAACAAGAAATTTCTAGTTTTGAATAATTATCATGTTCATTGATTAAATAGATTCCACAATCTCGATAGTATTATAAATTTATTTATTCACCCAAATTTTTGGATGGGAAGATGGGAAATCAAATGATAAAATGATAAGAAATTTAATCCTTATTTGGCTTAATTAACTTTCCGAAGAAAATTCAATCAAGCTTTTTCACGAGATCGGATCCTTTTTTTGACGGGTTAGCTTATGAAAAGTTTAACATTTTCATTAAATTATTATTGCGTATCAATAAAAAATATTCTTTGGAGATATCTGATAATCGGGTTTTGTTCATACACGTGATTTGATCGATTTAAAAACCATCATTTTGCAAAGTTCTTTCAATCCATTAAATTCAGATTAAAAGAGTTAATTTATTAAATTAATTTTATAAATTATGAAAATTATATATCAAGTAAATCTATACCTCCAAGATTTTCCTTTAATTTCTACAATAATTAAGAATAAACCAGAAAAGAAACTTACACCAGCCATAGAAGAAAATAAAATTAAAGGATCAAGAGAATCTTTTACAGAAGAAACGAAAACAATTATAGTACCAGTGATGATATAACATAAACAATCAGATACAGCAATAGCCGAAGCACTTTTTTCCGGGTAAGCATCGACCAAATAAGTTGAAGTCAGAGTGAAAATTATTTCAATAGCAAAAGATCCAATGAATAAAGAAATTAAAATCCAATAAATAGCAAAATTCTTATCTAAAGCAAAACCATTAAGTAAATAACTTAACGGTACTAATATTATACTTGCCCAACAACTTTTAATTCTAATTTCAGGAAAATTTAGTTCATATGATAAATTATTCTTTCTTTTATATCTTTCTACAACCCAATCTTGACATTTACCACCTATAAAACTACCAACCATACATCCTAATCCTGGTACAAGATAAATTAATCCAACAGATGAAGTAGTTAATCCATAAACCGTTGATAATAAATCACCGATTAATAAATTTTGAATATAAAGCGTTATTGTCATTATAATTTTGTTGAAAGATATTAGTGCAACGTTAGGATAAATTAATAGAGCTAATGGTGCCATTGGGTTAAATCGTTTTGTTTTAATTGTAGATACAATAGATGCTGCTTTTATGGATACAGCTCTTATTGAAGGTGTTATAATTGATGGGGAGTTTTCTTGGATTGAATCTGAACAACTGATTGACGTTAAAGAACGAGCGTTAGTTGAAGAAAACGTTGGAAGAAATTTAGATTGAGGTTGAGGGAATGACTCAGGAAGGAAAAAGATTACTAAGAGCATAAAGACTCCACTGAATATAGTTAAAAACCAAAAATTAAATCTCCATCCTAATGAGCTCGTAAATAAACCACCAATAACTGGTCCAATGAGTCCTCCTGTTTCTCTTCCAAAGGAGAAAATCCCATATGCTTGACCTCGTTCTATTGTTATTTTGAAAATAAAAAAATTTGAAGGATTAATTAATGGATAAAGAGGAACATGGAATATATTTAAAAATAATTGTTCATAACATACCATTATTAGAAAAAATGTCACAAATAATACCACCACCGATACATATCACTACTGCTACACCACAAGCTTGAAGTGCACGCATGATGATATAAACCCAAATATTTTTCGAGACAGCACATACAATACTTGCTATTATTAATAAAGCTATGCCAGTAACGTATACTTGTTTTCTTGTTTGGTGCTTATCAGAGTACGACGCCCAAAGTAATGACTATATTAAAAAAATATCACGTGAATTATTAATAGCCCAACGAATAGCGAATCTAATTTACGAACGGAAGCCTTAATGAACCAAATAATACTTACAAAGACACCAAAAGAAACAAGAAAGCAGGCAATAGGTAAGCCATTGATCATATCATTAACATCAAATTCTGCACGAATTTCGTTAGTCGCTGAATAAGTAATCGTGCATGCTATAGGCATAAGCATAGATCCGATAGAAATTAATGTAAGAATAAAATATTTCTTTTCTAACGACCAATTATTTGAATCTTTATTATTGGCAATTGTTGTTGTTTCTGACACGTAAGATGCCGCATCCTCTTTACCAAAATTTTTTGTATGTTCATGATTTGGGATCGAAGGTTTATCACCATCGTTTTCTAAACGAATTGGTTTTTCTTGTGTGTAATCAAGAATTATTTCATTTATTATATCTTCGTCCTCTTTCCCTTTTTGTAATTGATCTTGCTTTATATCATTTTGGGATGCTATCGTTGTGTCTGATTGATTATTTTTCGCGTTTATATAAATTGAATTATCCATTTTTTTTGTAAAATGCCGAATTATTTTTATAATTTTATTCGAGAAATAAAAATTTTAAAACCTTTTTCGAAAAGATTCTAACGAACACACTTGAATTCATGTGCTTTATATATAAATTGATTTAAAAATGTTACGTGTACAGCACATATAAATTAGATCAAACATAATCCTGTTCTTCTAGGCATATTGAATAAAAATCTATTGTTTTTCCAAAAATTTAAATCGTAAATTTATTGAGGCCGGCCGATCAATTTATGTATAAGGTTTTTATTATTCGAGCCAGAATTAATAACCAAGAATTTTACCAGAAAAAGATCGTCGAAATCTGGACTTTGGAACCACGTACCATCACATAATGTATATCAGCCATGATATTAACCAAATAAATATAAACAAAAAGATCTTGTGTATAACTGATTAGATTATAAACGAAAACTAATCAAAATTGGAATAAATTTGCGTGCACCGTTAATTCGTGATTTCAAGTTCCCCTCAAATTTAAAAAACAATAGCTTTAATAGCATTATTTAACAACCACTTTTTGTATCACATTTACTGCGAGTATGGTTTGTACTTTTTAATTGAAATATTCATGGTACTCCCAAGTCCCAAACGTTTTAGTTGAATAATAATAAAGTATTTCTCTGGACCTTCAAAACTACATATGTAAATAGTTAATTTTTTTTTTCTTGCATGGGGTTTTTTATTGAATATGATTCGATGATCCATAATAATACTGCGGATTTCTTTTGTTTTATAGAAAATATAGAAAATATGCATAGTATTGTTCTTTATTAATATTTCTGGCGTTTACGATTCTCGTCTTTTTTTTTGAAAGGGAACTATTATAATTTAAGCGATGAAGGATTCTATTTTGATTCAGATTCAAGTTATCCATTGGAAGATCCTGTTCCTGTTAAATCAAGAAGATTATAGATAAAAAAATAATATATTTTTTTAAGGAATTTTTGATTACGACAAAACTAATTTCGTCATTTCTATTTTTTTTTTTGAAAGATAATAAAGATTTCAAACATTCCTACCTCTTGAATAATATATCCCTTCCATATTACACACTTTTTTCTTATTTTAACTTCTGTCATTTAGTTCGATTTCATTTTTATTTTATAAAAGGCATTTTATTTTTGATTTCACAGTGCTGTATCTAGATTAACACGAATAAATTCCTATATTAAACATTTAAAAAAGAGTTAGATTTTTTCACTAGACAACATGATTACACGAGCGAAGATCCTATACATAATCACCATTGACGTCTTGGCGATTCATTCGCCAGACCGATCCATTAGAACCCCCATAAAAAAAGTTAATCCATGTATTGTATTCCGTGTTCAGGGTTTCATATACACTGGATTTTGAGATTCTTCGGTCGCAAGCTGAGGGTATTACGAGAATTGGAAAGAGAGTTATGTAGAATTATTAAGTTAGGTTAGCCGCAGCATGTGAGATGATCTTCACATATCACATGATAATTCAAAAAAACGGTATAAAGTGATTTTAACGAAAAACGAAAATCTGGCCTCTTATTACCGTATCTAAATTAAGGACTTTGCAGTCGTTACATCCTATTCAGTGAATCAAATACAACGGCTAAAATCTTTTGTTTACAAGTAATTTAACCAAATATGGATAATTTGTTGTTATTGTCTATCCAATGAAAAAAGTCATTGTTATCAAAAAAAAATTTTGCGGCTCAGCTTTGTAGCAATGATAATAATTATGGGTGACAAAATTCCATGTCTTTTTATTAAAAAAAAAAGATTATAATAAAATTTGTTAAATAATAATTAATGTTATTTATAAAATCTGTAGTGATAATAATTTAAAAAAAAACTTAAGGTAAAACAATATTTATACTTATAATGTTATTATGTAAAAAATTTCGTGTCATGTCGTAGTGAAAATCCAGTGGAAAGAAGTAATTTGAAAAAAGAAGCTGAAAAATTTCAATTAATTATATAATAATAACTATAATAAATTATAATAAACATACAGATAGTATGAATAAAATATGAACTAATTTGATAGAAAATCATTCTATAAAAGAGAGATATTACTTCAGAAAACATCTTTACACCTAAATCAAATATTAAACAATTAAATTAGTAAATTCGTTCATGATAATTTGACATTAACATGTAATAAATACTCACAAAAAAAAATATTATTTCGTTTATAAACACAGTAATAGAACGCGGAAAATATAATACTGCGTTATAAACTTTTCAAAAAAAATTGGCACTTTATTATTTTTCGTTTTTATTATAAAGTGGAGGAAAAAAAATATTTATTTTACTCCTTTTTTTAAAAAAAATATTTTATTTTATTTGTACTAAATTTTCTTGATAATAACCTGTTTAAATTAAAAATAACCAATAGAACGTGATTCATTTTTTATTTGTAACACAAAATAGAACAATCGTTTATCACGCGTCACTTTTAACAAATGGATTTTCAAAAACGAAACGTACACCCGTATCTGGTGACATACAGTGCTATAATAAGAACTTTCGAAAAAAACAAAAATAAAAAAAAATTGTTCTCCTATTTTGTAAATTATGTAATAATCACGTGATACCACGGGAGACAATTAGAAGAATTCCATCGTAAAAATATATATTTATTATATTTATTTGATTGGTGGCTATCAGCTATAGATAATCATATTTTTTATTATTTAAGTATTTTATTTCATTACAATGAGGTTCCTATTATAGAGGTTTCACTGTATGATGTTAATGCTTCAAAAATTCAAATATAACGGGTGTAACATAAGATAATAAATATTTGTTGTATTAAATCTAAACTTATGTTATGGAAAGTGTTGGCTTAATCTTATAATTCTTATAATAACTTGTACATTAAAGTTTACTTTAAAATAATATATAGTAGCTAGCGAATAAGCCAAATATATTTAAAATGTTAGTGGCCCAAACTCCGAATCAAACTTGGGAAAACCCTATATCCGAAACTTGACTATGTTCCAAACTAACCCAGTCTTAGATAGTAGTTTGAACATTTAAAATTTTCTAGCTTGGTTTGGGATATGGTTAAATTTCGGACATCGGATTTACCAGTATCATGTTTCACGTGATATCATAAATTTTTTCATGTTTTTTATATAATTATTATCTAATTATTATTACATGATACTGGAATGTTTTAAATAGTAAATAGTAAACTTCTATAATATAAAGAAAGTATAATTTTACTTATTATTAATATATATTATCCATTTATTTAAGTTAATTTATTTAAAAAAAAAAATTATTTTATTTACTTAAAATAAGTATTTATATTTTATATAGCTAAAATTACAATTAACTTTTTCTGTAATAAAATAACCATCCTATATTTCAAATTTATTGAAATTATATTTAAAAGATGATTTTAATAAATATTATTAGCTATATATTATGTGATTCATTATATCTAACTATATTATAAAATAAACTTAAAAAAAAAAAGAATTAAATTAAAATTTTTGATTATTATAATTTATAAACTAAATTTAATTATTATTAAATCATATTTAATATTACTATTTTATATTAATTTTGATTATATAATGCAAAATTAAAAGTTTTTTAAAATATAATAATCTTTTTAATATAAGCTAATAAAATTACCAATTTATTAAAATTGCCAGCTAATCTGATTTTGAATATAAATTAAATATAATTTAATTTTTTGGTTTTTATTAAATTTTTTTTTAAAAAAATATTTTTCTCTTATATTATATATTTTATTTATCTGCTCGAATTAGATCTCTAATATTATAAAGATAAATAATATAAAATAATAACCTTTTTTATTCTTTTCTAGCTAAAATTACAACTCTGAAATAATGTTTATTCAATAATAAGTATTTTATTTATTTTTATTTATTTTATTTCATTATAATATTTTAAAAATAATATTTTAAAATTATTACTTCTAATAAAAATAATCAAGTTTTAAATTTAATATCATAAATATAAAGTTTATTAGTAGTATTATATAAATTAAAAGTTTATAAAATCATTTAGTTAAAATTTAAATAGTTAAGTATATTATTTTAATAAAAATTTTTAGATTTATATAAAATATTATCTAATTTAATAAGTAATTTTTTAATAATTTAATTTTTTTATTTAATAATAATAATAAACAAATAAAATTAAATAATGAATCTTATAATTATATAATTTAATTAAATTTCTAATAACTAAACCAATTATAAATATATATTTAATTAAACTATATTAATTAAAAAAAAGTAATTAACTATTATTTAAAAAATTTTCTTACTTATTTTTTATAAAAAATTAAAAATAAATTATAATCTAATTTTAAAACTATTAAATTTATTAAAAGATTTATTATTATAAAACCTATATATATTATTTAAATTAAGAAAATCTTTAGATAATAAAATAATAATTCTTATTTTTTTTACATATTTTATAATAAATAATAATATTAAAATATAAAAATTATGATTGTAATAGTTTTAATAAATAATAATAATATTCTATATAATATTTTTAAGAAAAAATGTATTTGTAACTTCCTATTATATATCTTATTTATAACAACTTTTTTTTATTTTTTTTTAATAATAAATTATTTTAAATATTTTATAAATAAGATCTTTGTATGTAAAATTTAATTTGAAAAACTTTTACTTAATGTAATAAAAATAGTTTTATAGATAAAATTTTAAGTTGTAAGCAGTTTTTTAAAATTTTTTAAAAAAATTTTTATTTTAGTTATACAACTGATCTTTTATTTTGATTCGCTAAACTATTTATATTACACCTGATCTTAAATTTTAATTGGATAAAATTGAGGTTATTACAAATAAGACACATAACATGATATTACAAATAAATTTATCTTATTTTTAAAATATTTAATATTAATTTATTTATATATATTAATACTTATCTGTTATATTATGATTATTTATAAGTTAATTAATAATTAATTAATAGTTAATTAATCAGTTAATTAATCAAATTTATAACTAATAATTATTTTACTATTTTTAATTATAAATGTTTACTTTTATTATACAATGATATTACTAAATAAACTAGTAAAATTGTAAATATAAATTATTAATTTTTTTAAAAAATATAAATATATAAATAACTTTAATTTAACTATTTAAAAATTAGAGAAAAAAAATATATATTCATAAATTAAAAGTTTAGAATAATTTAAATTATAATAAAAAAGTAAATTTTGCTAAATAAGTAATACCATATTTTATTGAAAATAAGTACCTAGCAAAAATAAGCACCTTTCTAAACTTTTCAATTTTTTTAAGAAAAAGTTATATATATTACTAACAAAAATAGTATTAAAAATAAGTATTATTCCAAACTTTTCGCATAAAATCCTTGCAAAAAAGTGGTTATTAATTTTTAATTTATAATATTACTTAAAAATTCTTATTAATTTTATAAAATAAACTAATAAAAATGTGCAGTTCATGTTATTTTATCATTTTATTAATTTAATTATATTTTATATTATTTAGTTTATGATTTATAAAAGTTTAAAATTATATAATATTACTGTTATTTATAGATGATAATTACTATATAAAAAGAAAATTATATGATATTCATAATAGAATCTATTTATTTTTTAAAATAATTAAAAAATAAATTTTAAAGTCATTGAATAATCTAAAAAAAAGTATATATTAAGTTATTTAAATATTAAAAATTTAAAGTTTTAGTATAATAAAGGTAAAGATTTCATTTTTATTACTATAAATAAAAATATATAAAATTTTAATAAATATAAAAAAATTCTAAAATATATGTATTATATCTTAGATGTCAATTTATATTAAGTAATAATAATAAAATCCTTTATAAGTAAATATTTTTTTTATTAATAAAAATTGTAAATAAATTTATAAATTATATATATTCTGAAATTTTTATATATAGTATATTTAATAAATATGAAATTATATATTACAAATAAACTTTACTTAAAAAATTTTGTAATTTATAAATAATTTTAAATAAGATAATTTCTGAATTTGAATTTAATTAATTTGATATTTTAGAATTTTATATTTATTAATATAATAAAATAAATTTATTAATAACAAAAATATATTAAAATTGGAAAATTTAATGCTTAAATATAACTTAACTTTATATAACAAATGATATGTATCAATTATTACCTGATATAATATCTAAAGCACAATATATATATAGAAGTAAAAATAAAGTAAATATACTATTACATTACTATTTTTAATTTATATATTTTTAATACCATATATTATATATGTAATATATATTTAAAAAATATATTAAAACTATTAGTAAATAAAAGGTATAATTAAACCTATATAATAATATTAAATTTGCATATTAACCTTATTAAAAACCTTTCTTGTATATAATTATTAGTAAAAAATTTTATTATTTCTTAATCTCTTTATATATTTTTTAAGATTTTGATATAAGTATGATAACAGATAGTTTTTTAATAATTTAATAATAATTTCTTAATAATTTTCAGTTCTTAATAATTTCTTAATAATTTTTTAATAATTTCTAAAAATTTATTTATAATTATAATTAGCATTATAATTTTGATCCAAATAATGGTAATTATACACAAAAATTTTATAATTTAAATGTATAAATTAATATTCAATTCAATTTTTAAAAATACAACTGGTTCTAATCTTTAATTAATTAATAACTGAATTCTTTATTTATTTAATTTTTAAATATAAATTTGAATTAAAATTTACTGACTTGTATTATATTTTCTAAAGGTTTAAATTAGTAAATTTACATATCTTTACTCATTCTATTTTTATATAAATATAAGTAATAATAATAACAGATAATTTAATATTTATTTCAGATATATATATTTATTTTAAATGTTATTTAAATAATGTTAAATTTTCAATTCCAATATTCTGCCAGAATTTTATATAAGCAAATAAAATTATATTAATTAAAACTGTTTAAAAGATATAAAAATTTTTTAAGGTATTAATTATGTAATAATCATTATGTAAAGTAACTAATGAAATTAAAATTTATAAATATTTTTATTTACTTTACTAAATAAATAATTATTAAAGCAAGGTATTGTATTATACTTATACTAAAATTTTTACATATAGCATAATCCTTATATTACCATCCAATCACCATACCATCACCTCTAAGATCACTTCCTCCAGCCCAAACAATTTTTCCACTTTTCTCATCTATTCTTTTTTCAATAATTTGACCTCTACCAAAAACAGCTCTATCCCAATCTTTAACTAACTTGACATTATGTCCCATTTTATTTAATTCATCAATTACTTTTTTATCAATACCTTCTTCTATAAATACTATAGAAGTGATAGATGATAGATTTGATGGATTGCTTGAAATGCTTGGGCCAATACAAATTCTTGGTGCATCAAGACTTGTTTGTGGATTTAGATTGTTATGAAGTAGGTTTAATAGAACTTGGACATGTCCTTGTGGCTAATAAATTCAAAAAAAAAAGAAATTGAAATTTGATATAATTACACTTATTTCAAGAATAAAAAAGATACCAAATTTACCTGCATAAATCCTCCCATAACTGTTTTTTAATATAATATATAAATTAATTAAATATGAAATATATCAAATAAACAACATTAATATATACCTCCATAAGATAGCCATAATTCATCCCCTTTAGTTACCATACATGGAATAATTGTATGATAAGGTCTTTTATTGGGTTCAAGACAATTTGGATGTCCCTTCTCTAATACAAACCCCGATCCACGAGAATGTAATGTAAATCCACAGTCTTTTGGTATAGCTCCCTTTACATTAAATTAAATTTAAAAACAGATTAACAGATAAAAAAAAAATAGAATTTTATATGCCAAATTACCGTTCCAAATCCACCAAGATAATTAGAAATAATAAAACTACAAGCATTTCCTTCTTGATCAACAACAGAGAAATACACCGTATCGCTCGAGTTAACAGGAGATCCATTTTTGTAATCAGTTGAAGCTTTGGATGAATCAAACAATTGTGCTCGTTTACTTAAGTATTCCTATATTCAAAAATATTTTTAATATTTGAATCACTATGTATAAATTAGAAAAACTATAAAAATTTACCTTCGATAATAACTCATTTATGGGAATATGATGAACGTCAGGATCAGTAACGTAATATTGAGAATCAGCAAATGCTAACCGCAAACTCTCAATTAATACATGAAGATATTGTGTAGAATTATGTTCAAGAGTATTTAAGTTTGGAATTTTTTTTTGTTCCTGTAAAGCTTCGAGAATTCCTAACGCTATAAGCGCCGTTATACCTAATTTTTTTCATCAAAAAATTATAATATATCTAAAAATCTAAAATAAAAATTTAAAATAAATAGTTACATGTACCTTGACCATTTGGAGGACATTCCCAAATCTTTACACCTTTATATTCGATACTTATAGGTTCAACCCGTGTAGTCGTATGGGAAGCCAAATCTTCCAAAGTCATTACACCTCCTTTTGATTGAATTAATTCCACAATAGCCTCAGCAATTCGACCTTTAAAAGATTTTTTTTTTTATTAAAATTTATTTAAAATATATTTAAAAATATTTTTTTTTTATATTTAAAACTTGCCTTTATAAAATCCATCTTTCCCTTTTTCCACTAATTCGCGAAAAGTTCTAATAGTATATTATATGTTTAGAGAAATACGTAACTTCAAACACAAAAATTACTTTACCTAGCTAAATTCGGCATATGCATAATTTCACCAGCATTTGGAGCTCGACCATCAATTAACATATCACCTCCATTAGGCGACGCAGTTTGAAGAATTTCTTCACCGCATTTCCACTTTAAGAAAGAAACTTCTTTTTTAAAATTTTAATCAAAACAAATTTGTAAATTTATAAATTATCTACCTGCCACGCACTAATTTCTGATACGGGATATCCATTTTCTGCCAATTCAATAGCAGGTTTTAAAATCTCTCCAAAGGATAATTTACTACTACCAAACCATTCAATGCAATCAATCCATCCAGCTGCTGCTCCAGGTATTGTTGAAGAATTTATGTTTGTATATGGAATTGAATTTTCAGTGATTCCTAATTTATCTTGAACATATTCAAGTGTTAAATTTGACGGTGATCTTATAAATTGATCATTCAAATTAAAATTAAAAAGATTAGCATTTGACTAAAGTAAAATATCCATATTAAAATTAAATAATTAAACCTACCTTCCTGATCCATTCATTCCATGTATCTTCTTCGTTTTCGCTTCATAAAATAAACAAAAACAATCTCCGCCAATTCCGGTTGATGAAGGTTCTTTTTTTTAATAAAAATTTATAAAATTAATTATAAATAAATAAACATAAAAAAGATGAGTTATTTATTACCTGTTACATTCAAAGCAGCAGCTGTACAAAATAATAAATAAATAATATTAATCAAAATTTTTCGCATATGATATAAAGTTAATTAAAGCGTACCAGTTGCAACAGCAGCATCCTATGTAAAAAAAAATTATTATTTTTTTTCTTTTAAAAAAAATACTCAATTGAAATAGACTTTTATTTACCGCAGCATTACCGCCTTTTTTTAAAATTTCTAAACCTGCTTGGCATGCCAATGGTTGACTTAATAAAAAAAAAATAATTATTATTGTTTTTTTTAAAAAAAAAATCAAATAGATAAATTATTATTTACCTACAAGCTACCATAGCATTAGTACCAAAAACTACTGATCTACGAGAAGGAAATTTGATAAAAGGTTGTTCAATTTCTGTCATGTTTATAAACCAAGTGCATAGAAGCGAGAAATTTTTATTTGATTATCTCAAATTGGATCATCAACAAATTATAAACCAAATATCCACGTGCCTTATGGGGAATTACATATCCCGGGAAAGGATCAAAAAATACATTTATCACATAATATAAATGAATGCTCAATATCAGATATTGATAAATATGAAAGATTGTTTTACTTTCGCATTTTATTTTGATCGCCCGGGTTTAAAACCCTATATATGATATATCAGAATTTTTTCGATTTTTAAACCGCCAGTTTCACAAATTTGCAAAATGCAAACGTGATTTCACCGGGTAATATGATTAATTGATGATCATTTTTAAAATCATTTTTTATACAGTATATACTAAAATGATTTTAGATATAACGTTTTGCCCGAAAGATTTAATTTATAACTAGCAGAACCAAATAATACCAATCTTCCTTCTTTGGCTTATAAATTATAATTATAGTCATTTACTTTAGACATTTTTATATTTTGAACATATCGAAAGTGCTAACAATCACATGCCGAATGAACCAAACCACTTTTATTATATTAATATAAAATGATGGAATAAAGAAAAAAACAATTAGTATACAGTATGTTTAATTTATTTCACACATATATACTGTACATACACAGTATATTTTATTAATAATTAAATTAGAATTTAAACCCTTTTAATTACCACATAAGCAGCAGCCACCTGATCTGTCCAATTATCAGGAGTTTTCTTAATCACCAGCCATTCACTTTCTTCAATTATATCACTAAATTCTAATCCTGAATAAAGCCCAAATATCGAAAACATATCCACAAAATTTAATCCTATACTTTTCACTTGTATTCTTAAATGTTTTGGTGGTGGCGGCGATAATAAATCATCTTCCAACACTAAATTTTTCAAATTTACCTTCGTTAAAGACTGATCAAACTAATCTGTAATCCCAGAAATCATAGATACGTACTGTAATATCAGTCGATCTTCACTATAAATTTGTTACATTAAGTATTATAATTCACAGTGTTAAACGTGTGGTGGTCGGGATGGATAAATTCCTAGTAGAAATGGTTTGCTTCCAGGGCTATTGAGAGACCTTGATTTCTTATCAAACCCGTCTGGGCTAAGGCGCTAAGCTACTGGTATGCCCTCTTCTTGAGGCTCTTTGTGTTTCTCTCCTGGTAATTTTGATCTAATGCCATCAGTTGGGTTAAACATCATGATCGTGGTTCTCACCATGAAAATTATGACAAATATCAACAGTAAATCCGTTCTTGAATTTTATGTGAAAGAAAACGGAATCACACGAATTTTGGATGCACGATCCTAACCTCAGGTATCTCGCAGACAAGATTAATTCTATTAAACAAAAAATGCGGTCTACAATGCAATTATCCCTATAGTTTTTTTCCAGTGATATGAAAGACCTCACATTTTTCACAAGGAAAAAAAAAAGAAAAAAGAAGATATACAATCACATTCATTTTTTCTTAATCTAAACCTTTAGATGTCAAGTAAAATCAGATCGTTATTATGAACATTTGTTCTTGTTATAATAAGATCGAAATCAATGATCAATCTCAAAAAGAAAAATCAGGCGAAATTTATACTTTATCATGTATTAATTATTATTTCGTTTTATTACTTCTTAATATGGCATGAAAATGACGAGGGAAAAAAAATCGGTAAGAAACCCCCGAAAAATCAGACTAATTCCCTATAATTCATTATTCCTTACATGGACATTAATATAATACCTCATATCACCATTAATTATTTTTTTCCCCTATAATAATGTAAGAAAAAATTTTTTGTGGCATTTTAATAATAAAGTTGGCTTTTTTTACATGTAATATTGTCATAAACCTTAAGAGGGCAATTTATATTTTTAAGAAAATTCGATCACGGTACTTCTAAATAGACGGTTTCGTTTTTTGAGCATGTTAATTCCGGCTGAAATTGGTTGATCAGTTATGTTAAACTTATCAATTCGGTCCAAACGATCAACCGGATATAAACCGGTTTTTACAAACCGGTTCTAGGACTGATATCATGCTAATTGATTAGCTACTTTAAGAATTACCTAATTCGTCACAGCAGATCCAATCTAAAAAACGATCTTGAATACAGAACTTCATGGGAACTTTTATTTTATTTACTTTAAAAAATATGTACGAAAATATACTTATGTATAACTTGTTTATATTCTTAGAATAAATAATTTGAGAACTTTATTGTATTTGTCATATTTACACACATCCTCAATATATACCATATTTAAAAAAAAATTTTCAATACGAACAAATGAGATTTTTTATATTATTTAAAAAAAAACTGTTAGTATATATATATCAGTAAATTGCCATTTTCAAAATTGACCTGTTATGCATCGACTGCTGTAGAAATTATTTTCCGAACACTTGTTCGATAACAAATTTGGAAAAGTTGAAGTTTAGACTTTTCTAAAGCTAGGCAAAGCTTTATAAGAGATTATTAATTCATTAATGGGTCACGTTACGTTTAAATATTATATAATCTTACCGATTTTTGAATTAGTAATTGCTCCATTGCATAAACTGACTGAGCCACAATATCAAAAATGCCTAGATTTTACTTTCAATAATAGCATTCTTTTCTTATTGTCCAATCATGTTTGACAACCTACGGGCGATCAAAAATAAAATGCGAAAAAAAATGAGCATATATTATTGATATTTAATATTCGTATATTTATGAAGTTACTTATTAGTTATTATTTATTTTTCAAAAAAAAAACATAATCATACATGTTTCATGTTTGCAAAAATAAATCATAACCTAAACGGGCAGTATATCAATTCTGAATATGATAGCAATAAAATATTTATTATATATTTCGCAAATTTATATTAATTAACAACTTTCGCTTTCATTTAAAAGTCTTTCAACCCAATCACCTCTAGGAATAAGTCTAATATTATAATCGATTGGCCAAACAGTTAATGAAAATATAGATTTAGATAAATCAATCGGAATAGGTTTTCCATCTTCACCAGTAGGAGAAGCATTTTCAATATGGAAACAATAAAGAATACGTGATAAAATAATAAATAATTCATATTCGGCCTAATAGAACAAAAAGAAATATGTTAGATTGCAATATGTACAAATTTACAAAAGCATAATTATTTACCAAATGAATTCCAGCGCAAAGTCTTCTCCCACTTCCAAAACTGAAATGATCTCTTTTTTCAGCAGGTCCATTAGCCAAACTAGCCATACTTTGTTCAACATTAATAAATCTATACGGATCAAATTCTTTTGCATTTTTATATCGCTTCTCATCAAATGAAATAGCATGCATATTTATAAATAATAATGAATTAGCTGGGATATGATAACCATTATATNNATCATCTTGNTCAATATAATGAGCAACTCCCATCCAAGTTGGTGGATATACTCTTTGACCTTCTCTTATTAATGCACGAATATAAGGAAGNTTTTTAGAATCGGTAGGGGTTGGGANTCGATCATGATCAGGAAGAAATGTATCGAGTTCTTTATGAGCTTGTTCTTGNAATGAGGGATTATTGGCTAAAATTGCTAATAACCATGTAATACTTGCCGCTACCGTATCCTAAAAAATAATAATATATTAAAAAATTTTTTTTTTTGTTTTTTATCTAAATTGATAAAAATAATTATAAGATAGTTACAGTTCCAGCGAAAACGCTGCCCGCAAGAAGATGAACAATTTCATAATCTTTTAATTCTCCTCGTTCGTAAATTTCTCTCATAGCGCATGGATTTTTATTTTTTCCCGATTTAATATTTTCCAAAAATTCACCAAACAGAGAATCAATTTCGTCTCTAAGAGCTATTGCATCCTACAAATAAATAAATAAATAAATATTATTTCTAATTTCATACACAAGAAAACTTAAAGTGGTTCACCTTTCTCATTTTATTCCCTGGATGATATTTTAATATCGGGAAATAATCCAATTTATTATTTAAAGGCGAATAAATATTCGTAACATCATAAACATATTTATCCAATCTTTTGAATAATGGATCATTGACACTTGTAGTATATACTCCAGCAACTACAGTTGAAATTATGTTTAAGGTTGTACGGCGAATATATGAGCGTGGATTTATTGGTTCAGGATTTGATAAATTGGAGGAAACAGTAGAAGTATAAATAATTTCCGACAACATTTCTTTCGTTACTTTATCGATTAGTGAACTATTTTTCTCAATTTGTTGTGGTGCTAAGTTTCCAACAGCTATTATTTTTTTTTTATATAATCAGTTATACAGTAAACGAAGCAACATAATTTTAAAAAGATTAATTTACTAACTTATCGCTTTAAGTTTCTTATAATAATCATTATATGGACAAAGTGCGAGGTTAGCTCCTCTAGAAACACAGCGGGATAAGTATTCTGAATCCAGCCTAGACGAATAAATTGCTCCTCCTAAATAACGAGACACTAATTATAGGGTATTGTTCACGTGATCTTGAAAACAAGTATAATGTAAAACTTAACTCTTTTGAAGTAATTCTCCAACTATTTTATCAGTATTTAAGATTATAACATTTAATCTGCCCATCTTTATTGAGTAGATTTCACTATTTAGTTCTTGAGCCCATTTTGTTAACCTAAAGTTTTTTTAATAAAAAAGTTATCTTTTGTTACAATATAAAGATATCTTAAAATAATTAATTACGTTTCGTGTGGCTTATCAGCAAGTAATCCATAATGTCCTATATTTTATATAAAAATTCGGGATATTAAGATATTAAAACACTTTTTTAAAGAAATTTTAAATAAATTTATAAAAATTACCGTAATAAAATTTAGCACCAGGAGGTGAAGGAAGAGGTTTAAGTCCTTTAGGAACTGAAAATTTTTTAGTAAAATAATACCATAAACCAAAAAAGATCGCAATAATGATATACGGAATCATTTTTGTTTTATGAGAAAAGTTCTGATTTGATCCATTTTTATGTTTGTTGTATATCTTAATTTTCCTATCGTTACATAGGGGTATAAGGGGTATGTATGCCCCATATAGAATATGCACTGTTGTAAATCGCTTTTTTTAAAATAGTATAGTGTCATAAAAGGAACGATGGGATATGATTATATGAATATGTACTATCGCAAACCCCTCTTATAAAATATTGAACTTCTAAAGTTGTAGACAGTCTTGTTCGCTCTACAAGTTTTTCTTAGGAAATAAAAGGAGATAACATATCAGATATGCCAAAAAAGATTAGCATACGACTATTTTGAAAACGGTGATAAGAAAAACAAGTGTTAATGCTATTTATTATCATTCTTGATATCCATTTTCCGAACATCTATTTAAAAAGTTGCATAGCTTGAATATCATTTAAATGACCACTTCCTGAAACTTCTCTCGATCCTGCATGTATGAATTAGATAATTAGCTTCCTTTATCAATTATGTTTTAATATTTATATTTATTATGTAATCTTACCAATTTTATATAAAGTTTACCGAAAAAATATATAAAAATATAAAACTTTAAAAAGATACTTCATTAGATTAACCCTTTTTTTTAAAAAAAAAATTATTTTATATGAATAACAAAGCCAACATGCATCGGAGTCATAGCAAATTTTCTAAAATTATTAATAAATTGATATTTAGGGACTGGTACGATCAATTAATATCGTTAGCATAAAACTTTGAGAATTCTCATGAAAAATTAGTGCATTTTATGGGTAATTAAGTTCACTATAAAAATGGATCAAATCAGAACTTTTCTCATAAAAACAAAAATGATTCCGTATATTATTCTTGCGATTTTTTTGGGTTTATGGTATTATTTTACTAAAAAATCTTCAGTTCCTAAAGGACTTAAACCTCTTCCTTCACCTCCTGGTGCTAGATTTTATATCGGTATTTTTTATAAATTTATTTAAAATTTCTTTTAAAAAGTGTTTAAATATCTTAATATCCGAATTTTTATACAAAATATAGGACATTATGGATTATTTGTTGACAAACCACAAGAAACGTAATTAATATTTTAAAAAGATATCTTTATATTGTAGCAAAATATAACTTTTTATTAAAAAAAATCTACAGGTTAACAAAATGGGCTCAAGAACTAAATAGTGAAATCTACTCAATAAAGATGGGCAGATTAAATGTTATAATCTTAAATACTGATAAAATAGTTGGAGAATTACTTCAAAAGAGTTAAGTTTTACATTATACTTGTTTTCAAGATCACGTGAAAAAACCTTATAATTAGTGTCTCGTTATTCAGGAGGAGCAATTTATTCGTCTAGGCTGGATTCAGAATATTTATCCCGCTATCTTTTTAGAGGAGCTGAGGTCGGAAATTGTCCATATAACGATTATTATAAGAAACTTAGAGCAATAAGTTAATAAATAAATTAATCTTTTTAAAATTATGTTGCTTCGTTTACTGTATAACTGATTATATTAAAAAAAAAAAATAATAGCTGTTGGAAACTATACACCGCAACAAATTGAGAAACATAGTTCATTAATCGATAAAGTAACGAAAGAAATGTTGTCAGAAATTATTTATGTTTCTACTGTTTCCTCCAATTCCTCTTTATCAAATCCTGAGTCAATAAAACCGCACCCGTATATCCGTCGTACAACCTTAAACATAATTTTAACTGTAGTCGCTGGAGTAAATACTACAAGTATCAATGATCCATTATTCAAAAGATTAAATAAATGGGTTGATGGTATTACGGATATATTTTCGCCAGTAAATAATAAATTGGATTATTTTCCGATATTAAAATATCATCCAGGGAATAAAATGAAAAAGGTGGATCACATTATCACATTAAGATTATCTATGTGTGAAATTAGAAAATAATATTTATTTGTTTATTTATTTGTAGAACGCAATAGCTCTTAGAAACGAAATTGATTCTCTGTTTGGTGAATTTTTGGAAAATATTAAATCGGGAAAAAATAAAAATCCATGCGCTATGAGAGAAATTTACGAACGAGGAGAATTAAAAGATTATGAAATT
>QKYT01000067.1:144006-162668 GCA_003550305.1 Glomus cerebriforme
TTTCCTTTTTTTTTTTTTTTTTTTTTTAATATCTTTTAATCGCAACAGCCATAATTTCTTCAATCCATTCAATATTTCTGGTATCAATGATTTTTTTCATTGCATCAGTATGTCTAATCTTAGAATAATTGGAAGAAACAAAATCCAAACCACAAGTTTTTAACATTAAATCATCATGTTCCCATCCGAATAATAAAATTTGTTCCCAATTATCAAGAGAAATTAATTTTGCTAATCTTAATTTAACTAATTTTTGTAATTTTATCAAACCAATCATCTCACTATTGACATAAATTTCTTTTAATAAATCAATATCATCATTCTTAACTAATTTATTAGTATAAATATAATAAAGTATAGATCTAAAAGGTTCATATTTCCAATTACTTAATTTAATAATTTTGTTTGTACCTTCTATCCAACCACCTCTTAACATTTTATCAAAATAAACACTTCCACTCGCTAATACAACTCTATGAGCTTTAATAAATTTTCCACAATCCAATACAAAACCTACATCAGCAAAAGCTCCATTTTCAAAAAAACTTTCATTTTGATTTACATTTAATAAAGAATCTTCGATTAATGGTTCTTCGTAAGTAATAAAATGTACATGAAAAATCAAATCGATATCACGTGATTTGTTTCCGTCAGGAAACAATTGATTAATTTGACACAGTCTACGATAACCTAAATCAGATTCATCATTATCAAATTCAAATCTATGTTCTAAAATTGTATTATTTGTATCAGATTCAATTAAAATATTTCTATGTGGATAATCATTTAAATCAACCATTTCTAAAAATAATTTAAATTTTGCAGGACGAACTTTTATATCATGTTTTTTTTCATAAGGTGTTTGTAATGCTTCTAAATAAGCGGATATATGATCATGTATATCATTTCCATTAGGAAAGATTTTAAGACGCCATTGAGAAATATATGGTGAATTTTCATAATTTGTTGTATTTGTATATGTAGATTGAAGTTGTGGAATTGTAAATCTTGGACTATAAAATATACCTTCAGCTCCACTATTTTTAATGTATTGTTGAAACGAAGAAACTTTCCAACTAAATGTTCCCATTGGAAGATTTCTTTGTGAATGATTTTCCGATATTACATTTCGGAGTGGTTTTAATAATGTTAAGTAATTCATAAACTATGTATGACAAATATAATAATAAAGAAAAAGAAAAAAAAAAGAAAATTAATAATTATAATTAATTTTTAATAAAATTCCGATAAAGGTTTGTTTTAGTCATAATGATGAAACATGAATGCTTACATTACTCACCATTTTAGTATAATTATTTAAATGTTTAATAATTTCTTGTTTGTTAAAAGTAGAAAAAAAAACAATTCTAATTTTTTTTTATTCTTTTTTTTTAAAACCAAAAAGAAAAAGGTGATTCTTTGAATGCAACATTTCGATCTTCCACATTCCTTATATAATAATTAATAATACTTTGTGTCACATGCTGGGGGAATTTGTCTACGTAGATCTAAATTAGTTTAAATAAAAAGTCTAAAGAGTAAAGATTATCTTAATATTAGATAAACTGCAGTTTTGACAGCTAAGTAAATCAGATGTCCAGATTGTATCACGAGGTATTAAATTAATTATCGTCCGCAGTAAATTAATTAATAAAATGATTTTCATAAAATTCACGAGCTTTGAATGTGAAAATTGCATGAATAGGTATATAATAAATCACTTTACATTAATTAATATTTAAATAATTTAACATAGTAATGTTTAACATGAGATAATAAAAAAAACTTAAATTTTTTTCTTTGTCTTTGGGCGTGGAAAAATAAAATATAAATTTTGTTTGCTTTTTTGTTTGTTGATCTCTAATATTACTAAGCTTTTAAATCTAGTCATTCTAGCAACTAGTGTCAAATTAGCTAACAATGCTCATTATTTAGATATTAATTTCATGAGCATGAAATATTATCACTTATTAATTTGTGATTATGAACTTTAAAATTAAAAATTAAATCGCATGAATTATTGTAATTTACGATTATTTGTGATTTACAATGAATGAATCATTTAGAGCAGGAGATGGTCGCATCATACGAACAGGCGCAGCATTATGCTTATGCATACATAAAAATTTATTTAACAAAGAATTTGACACATATTTCCTTGTTTTATTTTAAGAGAAAATTTTTTAAGTTAAAATTTAATTTTAATACAAAGAAAATTATAAAAAAATCGTTATTATGTGCAACCACTTAACTATGATCGATATTTATAAGATTCTTTTAAATAAATAATTTTATTTTATTTAGATATGGTAGATTAATTAAAAAAGATCCTATTCTTTATATTACTATAAACTTAAGTTGGTAAACATTTCACCGATCTTAATTTATTAATTTCCGTCTAATAAGTTTATTTACTGTATATCTATTTATTGTACAAAGATTTTCATCTTAAAGGATCAATATTAATTTTCTCCATAAAGCGTAATGTAAAAAAAAAACTTAAAATTTAAGTACGAAATCTTAATTTGACATTTATGAATTCCTAATTAATGTATAAATAATAATTTGTATTAAACCCATTTTTTTACAAATTCAATTGAAAACTTTAGACATCACGCCCTGCGATTTTCCTAAATCTCGTTTATTTAATGTCCTAAATTGACGCGATATATATTAGGGGTGTGTTGAACAAATTTTACTACTACGCCACAATCGATATATAGATCTTTGCTTCCGCGATCCTATTATTTTTCACGTTAAATTATAATTTAAGACGAAATAACAATTAATTCTTTTGACAATCCTATATAAACTAAATATAAATGCTATAATAATAATATTTAAACACGATTCCTTATATGATATAATAAAAATTCTATAATAATATAATATTTTTAATGTTAAAAGAATTTAAAAATTGAAGCATAAAATATATTGAACATATTACTTAGATAGTTGAATGCCGAATGAATAAAATTTTGTTAAATATAGGTTTTGTTTTGTTATTCACTTTTGAATTTAGATCTTGAATATTTTGTATTATGATTCGTAATGGCATTCTTTTGAAAATTGATATTTTTACTATCTCTATTTACACAATCTGAAAAAAAAATCAGTTTTTGCATTCCCTGATACTATGCCATAAATAATTTCAGAAATTAATGATTATTAAGTAAAAAGTTTGTTGTAGTCATATTGCTTAAATCCTGTAAAGTTATGATAAGAATTTTTACACATATCAACGTATTCAATTTTTATTTCACTAAATAAAGTGTAGCTTCATTTGAATCTTTATTATTACTGATTCACACTCAAAACTTTAAACAATATTTCTTTTATATTTAATATATGATTTTGCCACCCATTCAAATCACTTGATATATGTTAAATACAAAAACGTACTCTAAATGTTTAACAATTCTATATAAAGTTATCTTATATAATTATAATATTGTTTGAGTATAAGTATAATTCCCTAATTTTGTAAATATTATTTTTCATTCAATAATTCCGTCCCTAATCATGTCATCCATACATCATGTAACATATCAAATTCTGAATTGCTTGAATGGTAAACCTCATATTAAATAAAATGTCAATGTATTCTTTGAATTCACTTGGTTGAATACATGTAATAAAAATAAACCATCAAGTGATATAACGAAATCTAAAGGAACTTCTTCAATCCAATTAATCCAACTTTAAAGAAGGAGAAGAAATACAATATGTCTTTTTTTAACTAACATCAATTCTTTTTGATAATCAAAAAATTTGTTAATGCTAAAAGATGAAATGGTAATACAAAAAATAACTAGTATAATGGAGTTTACTATATGCTCTAATACCTAGCAATTCTATATAAAGTAATCTTATATAATCATAATATTGTTTGAGTATAAGTATAACTTCCTTGTAATATATCAAATTCTGAATTGCTTAAATGGTAGACCTTATATTGAGGTAAAATATCAATGTATTCTTCACTTGGTTGAATATATATAATAAAAATAAACTATTAAGTGATATAACAAATTTAAAGAAACTTCTTCAATCCAATTAATCCAACTTTAGAAAAGGAGAAGAAATACAGTATATCTCCTTTTAACTAACATCAATTCTTTTTGATAATCAAAAAATATGCTCTAATACTCAGCAATTCTATATAAAGTTATCTTATATAATTATAATATTGTTTAAGTATAATTTTCTTAATCATAATAAAAATAAACCATTAAGCAATATGATAAAATTTATGGAACTTCTTTAATCCAATTAATCCACTTTAGAGAAGGAGAAGAAATACAGTATATCTCCTTCTCTTATAACAACTAACATCAATTCTTTTTGATAATCCAATATCTGATCTATATAAAAATATTTCAACATAAAATTTAATTAATTTTTAAAACAATATAAATATGAAAAGATTTCATAAATATATTAATATTAAATCTTCTTAATTGGAAATCATATTGAATTCTTAATAAGTAATAAAGTATTAATTGATTTAAACAATATAAATATGAAAAGATTTCACAATTATATTAATTCTTAACTGGAAATCATATTGAATTCTCAATTAGAACAATATAAATGTGAAAAGATTTTACAAATATATTTAATTAATTAGGAATTATATAGAATCTGAAATTTTTAAAAATTGGATTATCCTTGTCAAAGATTGTTGCTGAAGTTGTCATGTTTAGTTCAATTTCATTCATAACTGTTGAAAGTTTTGATGTTAAATCAATTATTTTAATATTAAAATCACAATGTAAATTTCTCTTTGATAACCACAGTTTTTTCTTAGGAATTAACTAATGATCTTTAGCAATTATTGGATAAGCCAATTTTGATTTGCTCTTTCAATGTTCTAGAAATTCTTCTTTTTGTAATAAATAATATAATAATAATTAATTAAGCAAATAATCTTTAATTTTAAAATTATTCTTCATAAATATTAATATCCAAAATGTTAAAATGTTTTAAAAAACTTGGTGCATAAATAATTCATCTTATATTTCTTAATAATTTGGTAATATAAAATTTAAAATAATTAAATCCCAGAATTCTTTGGTAAATCTGATATAATTTATTTTTCTATAATAATGTGAATATGCGTGATTAATTGTGCTGATGTGAAAAAGTTTGCATGATTTTTTTAAAAATCAAATCTTCTTTCAAGAACCGAATAATGTTGCACCAATAAAAAAAATTCCAATCATCATAAAAATAAAAATAGAACTACAGCTTATCACCCAGAAAAATTTCTTTTTTCAAATTATGTAAAAAAAATTTTTTTCAATGTAGTTGGCGGGTTGTGATTTAAAAGTGGTCCGATATTGCAGATCATAAAACTTTGTTATCAATATGTATTTTCTTTTTATTAATATTTGCTTTGAGTTTTGAAAGCAGAAAAAGTCCTTATAATCGTATAATTTGTTGGATGGATTGTTAGAAAGAAAGAAAAGGGGGATCAATGATTTTGATCAACAAATATTTCGAACTATTTATATTAAAATTTTTTTTTATCCAATCATGCGTTACCAATCATTAGCTCGTGCTTCTGAAAGATTTACAGCTATTAATCGGATGCTTTTCAAATTGTCCACCATAAATGTAATGGCGTAATGGATATTATTATATGCCTCTTTTAAAGATCCTTGCTTAGTGTTTTAGTATTAATGGGAAAACGAGACTTGGAATTAATTCAGTATCTAGGGTTGAACTCTGAGTAAAGAAATATTATGGACAAATTTATTTAAAAAATAAACTATAACAATATATTAAAAAAGAACACGTGCCGAATCTTTTTTACTGATTTAAAAATTATTCTTTATATAAGTTCTATTAAATATTTATTTAGATATTATACATAAATAAAGTCTCTAAATTCTTAATGTTCGTTTTTAAATCTCCACACCTAAATGGTTTACTCTTTTCCCCACATTTATGAAATTATATGTATTATTAACTAACTAGCTCTAAAAATTCCAGTTAATAATTGTCTAAAATTATTAAATTGTTGTTCTGATACATCTTTATTCAATAAAAATGTAACGGTCTTAGTTTCTTGTTCTTTTTCTGTTACATGTTTTGGTACACTCACATTTGTCATCATACCTTTCGTACATTTTAACACTAATTCTCCTCTCCTTATGAGTATATTTTCATCAAATTGATCCGCTGTTGTAAATATATCAATATTTGATGGCAATAATAAAATCGGTAACGAAATACTCGTTATATCAAACCTATCGATTGTTCTTAGTATATTACGTAATCCACTAATTGCATTTGATTTATATGTAAATTCAGATTTTTGAATCGCTAAATAGAAATAAATAAATAAATATTATCAACAAATTTCTTTAATAAAGAAGTATTAAAGGAATAAATAACCTACATTCAAATTCAATCACCAAATGAAATACAACATGAATTAGTGGCAAATTCGAATGCCTTGTAATAAAGAAGTCTCCTACAATTTTAGAAACATATATATTATTATTTATTTAATTAACTATACAACTAACTAAAAGAAAAACAATATTATATAAATTTTCTTGCCTTCCTGGACAGAATATGAGGTTGTAAAATCTCTTTCAATGGTGTCAAACTGAGATTCTACGTCTTCAAAATGGAAATCTGTCGACTCCTTACACCTCTCAAAAAATGCTGTAAAAGTATTTTATTTTATTTTATTTATTTATTTATTTATTTATTTTTTTTAATATTTATATTTAGGTATTAAAAAAACAAAGAAAATTTTAATAATAGATAAATTAACCTTTATTGGCACTTTTCCCTAGTTTATATTGAGGCCAGTCTCTTGGTGTTAATAGTAAGACAATTGCCGTTAAATTTTGAGAATATAAATTAGCAGCAGTCTGGGCTCTATATGCCATATCACGAGCATCATTGGATGAATTGAGTAGGTCTTCCGTATCAGATACCAAAAGTCGAAGATTATGGGTCGATTTCACTTGATTTCCAAGAGAAATTGTGAATGATTCAACAAGTTGTGGATTATCTAATGGTAAATTTGGCCCATGGCTTTTTTGATTATAATTATAATGATGATGATGAAACGAAAAAAATGGATCAACATTGATTTGTATTGGCCAGAATGTCTTTCCATATATTGCAATGGAACATGGTATAGAGCAATTTATATAAAAATATTCCAACCCGTTCCCATCTCCTTCAAGATTTTTTCTACCCAGCCATCCACCGAATTTTCTTACTGTATTTGGTGAAGCCAGCGATTGTTTTTGCTGAAAAAATGACCAAGTATTTTTCTTTTCTTGTTTAATAGGAATCGTTAGTCCTGGTCTCCGTTGAGATTTTGATCGTTTGCCGATACTTCCCGATTGTTCTTTCAAAGGTGAACTCACAAAAGGAACAGAAGGGCGTCGAGTTAGATTAGCCGAAGTATTAGCTATTTGATTGTTAATTTTATCTGGTTGTTCTAGTAAAAAATTAACAGCATGTTCCTAAAAAACCAAAAACTTGATTATGCATTAATTGTGGTTAATAAGATGAATATATAAAATAAAATGATTTTAATCACCATATTTCCATTGGTCATCTCTAAAGCTATTCTAGCTTTCTCTTGATTAAATCCCATTTCCTCCATTCTTTTCAATATATGAGGATCTTCTTCCTATCTCAATTATCAAATAAAATTTTAAGTTATTATGTGAAAAATTTAGAAAAAAAATTATTTTATATTTGTATCATAGGTATATATAAATCTGAATGTTTCACACATTAGAATAGGCCGGCTTCTTATTATCTTCGCCTGATGGTGGAAACATTGGGGATGGTGGTGACATCAAAGTTGGTGGTAGCACAATATCTGACAAAGAACTTATACTTCCATGACGACTACGAGTTCCACTTTTTTGAACCAACCGTAACATTTGTTTTGACAGGTCTTTGTGACATTTTTTCATATCATCTATAACTTCATTAACAATCTCTTTTCCATCTAATTGAAATATCCAATTTGGATCTGTTGGTGTTTTATTTTTTTTTAACCATCGCTGATGTGCTTGATAAAGTTTGGTCGCAAATTCACAATATTCTTTTCTCTGTAATCTCTTAATATTTTCGAGTTCACTAGCTAAGGTGATTTGATTATATTCAACATCCTAAAAAAAGTGTTATTTCAATATATTAAATTCGGACTCACATGAAAAGAAATAAAATGGTGGCTTTACCTCTCGATGTTTCTCTACTAAATTTATAATTCCACTATTTTGAATAGATCCAGACTCAATTCCTTCCATTTCTCTCTCGTGACTTACCGAATTTTATTAAAAATAAATTAAATTTTTTTTTTTTTTTAAAAAAAAAAAAGAGAAAATAACTAAATATACCTTTCCCTCATATTTTCCAGTTCTTTTTCTCTGGAGGATATCAAATCTTTAATTGCCTGTTTATAACCTTGTTCTAATTGTAAAAGTGTATCAAATATTGATGGTACAGGAGAATGAACAAGTGTATGATATGCTTTGGGGAAGATGTTCTAAAAGATTAATAAAAATATGTAATATATATTTTTTAAGTGTCTTTTTTTTAAAAAAAGAGAGAGAGAGAGAGAGGTTAAATACCTCTGAAGGGGAATCATTATATCTTGTTGTGTATTTCTTATATTTAGCTATAAGATTCTCGCGAATCTTTGTTGCATCTGATTCATCTTGAACTAATAATTTAACTTATGGTCAATCACAAATTAGAATCAATTGATTTAACAAAAGAAATAAAGTTGTATTAGATACTTCTTGAATCTCTTTCAATATCTCTACGCCAACTTTCGTTCATCAGTGATTCAACAGTTGAAAGAACAGAGTTCTCCAAATAAAATGGAATATTGTATACGTTCATAAAATGCCTAACAACATCAATCAACAACTGATCTTTTTTAATTTGAATCGTAAACCCTGTTTGCACATTATTTGGGGGAAGAGTAAAGTGAAGGTTAACCGAAAGATCTTTCAACACTTTAGTTGGTGACATTTTATATTATACAATAATGTTAAAAAATAATAATTAAATGAGAATAAAAAAATAAAAAAGAAACCCGAGAAGTAAATTTAGACGCGCATTTAAAATTTTAAAGCTTTTTTTAGTGTCACGTATGACAATTATGTTTAAAAAACTGACTATCACATGTTATTTTGTCATTTTTTTTTAAAGTTAGAAAAAATTCTCTAATTTTCAACTGCTTAGATGAAACACTTACCCCACTCTTATGTAAAAGAATGTATGTAAAATCCCAAAATATGGGGGTATTGTTTCTAGAATAACTTCATTTGGGCGTAATAAAAGGAATTTTTTTTGATTTATCATAAGTCTCTTATGGAAAAATTTGACATTAGAAGCGCTAATTTTTAAATCGAATACATATGCATTATGTAATATGTATACTGCAAGTGAAGTTAATATCTCGGGCGAAACCGAATCTAAAACATGCGAGATTCCGAAACTTATTCAATTGAAAAATAAATCACGTGGTTAAAACCTTTTGGTTTTGAATGTAAAATTTGGGTATACAGAACGCGTAATTTTTACCTACTTAACCAATAAAACACTGCGTAAAATGATAAATGGTATTGTTAAATTACCACTTTTGTACTTTTGTACGTTCTGCCAGGTTAGGCATATATCCCGATATTGAGCCAAAATTCCATGGAATTTATGGTAACATTGCGGAAAATCGGATTTTTTTTTCCTAGTGAAAAATTATAAATAAAGTTTTAGTAAAATAAATTTTTAAATACTCTTCTACTGTATAAATATGAAGTGTGAAAATTGTCAGATTGATAAATTATCTAAAGAATTTCCAGTTGATACTATTGGCAAAAAGTGTTGTCATATTCCTAGTTTTTGTTTAAAGGTAGGTTTTAATTATTATTTTTACTTGGTAAAAATAATTCAGTTTAATTCTAGAATTCTAATTCGTTCTTTCCCTTGCTAAGTGTTTAATAAATTATTTTAATGTTCAAAAATCAAACCAAACTCAACAAAAATGCCCTGAATGCGAAGTAATTATTTCAAAACAAGAAGTTAAAAATTTAAACCTAGCATGGGAAAAGGCACTATTCCGAATTAATCTTACCAAAAATAAAAATAAATTGATTCTAAATGAAGCTACTACCGCAAAAGGAGATTTTTATGTGATTTTATTGAGCGGAACAAAACTAAACTTTAAGTTAGAAGAAATTAAAAGTGTTGAGGATTTAAAAGATGCCATAGAAAAGAAAACTAAGGTTAGAACTAATAAACAAAGATTAATTCATAAAGGTGATGAGTTACAAGTAAGTTATATTAATGTAAAATTCAAAAAAAAAAATTTAAATTCTCTTGTTAATAAATTCTTACTTACACAATTTTAGACCCTTTCAACTCAAGGAACTAAAAATCAACTTTCTGATTATTCAATAGTTGCTGAAAGTCATATTCAACTTATGGTTTTATTATATTCTATTTCAAAAGAATTATCTATAAGCTCATTAACTTTTGATTTATTCTGGGGATATCCATTAAGCGGAAAAGATTTTTTAGATGGTACTTGTATGCTTTATACATCAGATGGCAACCTTTACCGTACTTTTGATTGGTCTAAAAGGTATTATGCCGATGTACCTAATGTTTCACATTCCGGTGATATTATGGACCATGCTAATAAAAGAGGTAAGATTTAAATAACCAAATAATCCATATATTTGAATCTTTTTCTTTGAATTTTATATATAATTACTTTTATTGTATATAGGACATCATTGTATTACAGCAAAATTAAATTTAATGCCGAGCCATGTGACAAGGTTATATTTTGTTTTAAGTGCATATAATTCGCCAAATATCGGATGTTTTCCAAACCCTTCATTTAAAATGTATGATCCCGCAGATCCTGATGTACAATTATGTTCTTATACTATACAATCTGCTGCTACTTCTCCAGCAGTTATAATGTGTGTAGTTGAAAAAAACGAAAAAGATGATAAAGGTAATTGGAATATATTTGAAATCGGTAGATTATCTGATGGTAATGCAAAGCATTATCAACCAATTATAGAAACAATTAGTAATATAAATGATTTCTAAAATGATGGATATAGAATTGGTTTTTTTGGTTTAATTATTAATTTTATTATATAAATAAACTTGATTAATTGTTTTAAAAATTATAGCACTGCTAAAATATGCCTAGGTAAGATATCCAATTGAGTATAATATAGTGTTAAATTAATATTGAGAATACTGTATAGAAATTTTGCCATACTAAAAATATGTATTATAACATATTATATACTCAATTGCTGTATAAAATTGAACATATAAAATAAAGTTACCTTTGTATTAAAATTCTTTTTGTAAATAATATCTTTTTTATTAATAAAATTAGTATTTATAAATAAAAAATATTTTTCTTAAAAAACATTTTATTTAATATAAGTTTATAAGTTTTAGTTACTTTAAAAAAAGGTATTTAATAAATTGTTTAATAAATTATAAGATTTTAAATTTATTTAACTAACTTTACATTTTAATATCAAAATTAGTTTTTCTTAATTTATAAATATTATTATTAAGAGTTTTTATGTAAATCATCCATGATGATTTTCTTAAACATCATCTAGTATTGTATTCATGTGATTTTTGTTATATATAGTGATGTGATCATCAATATCAATAATCAGATCTTTTTTTATTTTTCATCACCTTCCTTTAGCATAACTTTATCTGATTTTAACTAAATGAATCAACCTGAAATACCTGCTTTATTACCTCCTTCTCGCAATGGAATATCCAAAAATATCCATTTGAAACACTTAATATACCAGATACTACTTTTGAGCAGAAATTAATGAAAGATTATAAAAAGTAAATTGAATAGAGTTAAGTTATATATAGGTATCAAGATTGTGTATTGAAATGCAGTTTAATCATTAGAATTATATAAATTAGTTTTGTTAGCTTGTAGACAACAGACTGGCTTTGTATGGTAAATTCAAGACAAGTGTTTTAACAAAACACCTTACACGTTCACTTGGTAGTTAGTTCTCAATTTGCTAAATTCTAATCAAAGTTTTTTTCTTATCGTAATACTCTATTTGAAGAAATCTTTAAAATCCAATTTGAAAAATTATGTATAAACTTTTCAAATGCTTTATCATATTTAAGAATTACATTATATCCAATTAAGTGTTGATAGGCTAAATGTTTTACATTTCAGGTATGTTATTAAAATTGATTAGGGTAAGGTTGAAATTAGGATAAAGTTAGGAATTAGGATAAGATGTAAGATTAGAGTAAAGTTGAAATTAGGATAAAACGTGAAATTAGAGTAAGATTAGAATTAAAATAAGGTATTGGATTAGAATAAGGTTAGAAATTAAGATAAGATGTAAAATTTGGATAAAGTTAGAATTAGGATAAGATGTAAAATTAATATTTTCATTTTTTTTTTTATTTAGAAATTTAATGCTAGTATTAGTATTCTAAAAAAAATCTAATCTGATCTGAATTTGCAGATTTGATCTGAAACAGATTCAGATCAGTTTGCAAATTTAAGATTCGTAAATTTGATTTGAAGTAAATAAATCTGATCTGAATCCAATCTGATCAGATCAAATCATAGTACAAAAAAATTTGGATCCAATCTGATCAGATTCTGATCTTCATATATTAAATATGATAAATAAAAAAAAAGTTTTTTTTTTATTTTTATCTTTTTTTTAGAAATTTTAGAGATAAAACCTGGATGACCAAATAAACAGTTCTTGAATGAACTAAAGATGAGTTCATTCTTTTTTACTTTATTTTTTTTAGAAAAAGTAATTAACATTTTCTTTTCTCTTTTTTTTTAGGAAATCAGATGAACAGACAAAGCCAAACAAATGGAATTTAAATAAATAAACTAAGAGATTAGTTCATTTATTTCATTTATTTTTTTACTTTCAGGGAACATAATTAATATTTTCCTTCTCTTTTTTTTAGAAAACTAGACGAACAGATGAAGCTGAATAACTGGAATCTTAAACAAATGTAAGTTTATTCTTTTTTTTACTTTATTAACTATTAGAAAAAGTAATTAATATTCCCTTTTTTCTTTTTTTTTAGAAAACTGGATGAATGGACGAAGCTGAATAAACAGAACTTAAACAAATAAATTAAGAGGTTAGTTTATTTATTTCTTTCATTTTTTTTACTTTTAGAGAATATAATTAATATCTCACTTCTCTTATTTTTAGAAAACTGAATAAACGGACAAAGCCAAATGAACAGAAATTAAATGAATAAACTAAAAGATTAATTTATTCATTTTTTTTCTTTTTTTTTACTTTTAGAAAATGTAATTAATTTTTCCCTTCTCTTATTTTTAGGAAACCAGATAAACAGACAAAGCTGAATGATCAGAACTTAAATAAACAAACTAAGAGATTAGTTCATTCGTTTCTTTTCATTTTTTTTTACTTTCAGGGAATGTAATTAATATTTTCCTTCTCTTATTTTTAGGAAATTGAATAAACAATTAGATTCAAATCAATTCAGTTTCAGATCTGAATCAGTTCAGTTTTAGATTAATTAGATCCAGATCAGTTCAGTTCAAATTTGGATTAGTTTCAGATTGGTTCAGATCAGATCTAGTCAGATTCAGATCAGTTCAAATCTATTTCAGATCAAATTCAGATTAGATCAGATTTAAATCAAATCTGATCTGAACTGATCTGTTCAAAATACTAGTTAGTATGACATCAACTCAACAAGTAAGATCCATCAATACTATTATTCATAAATATGTCAAAATAAGAAAAATATCTAAAGCTTAATAATAAAATTTTTATTTATATATATAGATTATATAAAAATTTAATAAAATATTGCAAAAATTGTATGATTTATATACTATGTTACAATGGGATGATATTTAATAAAATCATTAGGGATGGTGATTAGAAAAACTCTATTATTAAATAATATTTAATTAAAAATATATCATTACATATAAAATTAATATATACAGTGGATTATAAAAAATGACTGATCACTTGCAATTTGTAATTAATTTTGCTAATCATTACCAATTTTTATTTTTATTTATTTACATAATGGTCTAATAAATTTGTGCCAAATTTTTAATTCCATGTTAGTATAATTATTGACTTTTTGTAATAAACTACTTTTTAAATAAATATGGATGCCAAACATAAAGAATTCTCTATTTTTGAATATGGTAAGGTAGTCAGTGCTTGAAAATATAATCTTAGTGAATGAGTTATTGCTGAGAAACTAAACTACAAAAAAATAACTATCCATGACGTTATTATAATTTATAAAAAAAAATGGACTGAAGAAACCTCAACCTCAGATAGGTAGATCTATAGATGCTACCTAAATCCCAAAATCAATTTAGGCACATAGTAAAATCCAAATTATTTTTGGCATTTCAAATTATTTTGGCACTTTACTTAATAAATTATATATAAACTAAATGAATTTGTACATCTCAAATTATATTTATAACATCCCAAAATAATTTGGATGATATCTATAGATATATCACTTATATTTACAGAGAGAAATAAGCATTATTTACTAAGAACTCTTAAGGAAAATAGACAGATAAATATTAGAGAACTATATGATAATTTTACAAAAAATACTAATATAGAGGTATATAAAAATACTGTTTGTAATTATCTTTATGAACAAGGGTTTTTTGGATAGGCTGGAGTTAGAAAACCTTTTATATTAGAGGTTAATAAAAAAAAATGATTTATTTGGACTAAAGAAAGAAAAGGTTGGGAGAAAGAATAGAAAAACATAATTTGAAATAATAAATTAAAGTTTGAACTTTTCAAAGAAAATGGTAGGAAATGGATTTAAAGAAGATCTCATGAAAAGTATGATACAAATTGTTTTATTTTAACTTTTAAGTCTGATCAAAATAGTATAATGATATAAAAGTGTTTTACATATAATATGCTTAGTTATTTAGTTAGGTTAGAGAGAAGAATTAATACTGTAACATATATAGATGTTTTAGATAATCATTTGCTTTCATTTATAAATGATTTAGATGATAAAGAAAATTATATTTTTCAGAAAACAATGCTCCTATCCATATAGTAAGAGTGATTACTAAATGGAAAAGAGAAAATGATATCAATACTCTTTTGTAATCTGCACAGAGCGCAGACTTGAACCTATTAAAAATTTATGGGATAAGTTGAAAAGGCAAGTCCAGATGGGAAAAATTATGGTCTATACTTCAAGAAAAGTGAAGTAAAATTGAAGTTCATAAATTTCAAAATTTTGTTAATAGTATGCCTAACAGAATTAAAGCTGTATTAAAAAGCAAAGGAAATTCCACAAAATATTAATAAATAAGCCTTAAATTTTCAAATTTTATCTTTCAAATAAATCAATTTTTAAGAATTTTGACTTAGTAATTTTTTAAGAAAATTAAATTTAAATTTTTATAATAATTTTATAAATTTATAATACTTCGCAAGTGATCAGTTACTTTTTATAATCCACTGTATATTATCATATTTAATTATAAAAAATAAATAATTTATATTTTTTTTTTTTGTTTTATTTATTAAATAAAGGATAATTTTAATGCTCACCAGAAGTGAATTTTATCAGAGATTAATTTAAAAAATAATTAACCAGAAGATGAATTTTTAAATAATTCACCAAAGGTTAATTTCATCATATTATGTAATTTTTATTACATAATTTTATATTTATTAATTTATCAAAGAAATTTTGAAATTATATATAAGATTTTATTATAAAAATGCTTTTTTTTTTATTTTGTTTAATAAATGGTTTAAAATAAAAAAAAGAAACAATTATTTACAAATAAAAAAAAAAAAAAAAAAGTAAAAAATATCTGCATTTGCAACCATTTATTAAATTACCAATAAAATAATTAATGTAATTAAAATGATGAAAAAAATAAAGCTTGTATTTAATTAGTAATATATTATTTACTACATTGGAGTTTAAATTATAATTGGAATTTAAAATATTAGAATTTAAATTTAAGTGTCAGAATTTGAAATTATTTAAAGTTAGAATTCAGTCAGAATTTGAAATGTCAAAGTTTAAATTATTAAAAGTCAGAGTTCACGTCAGAGTTTAAAATATTGGAGTTTGAAATTATTAAAAAGTCAGAGTTTACATTTGAATTTAAAACGTCAGAGTTTGAAATTATTAAAAGTCAAAGTTTGTATCAGAGTTTGAAATGTCAGAGTTTAAATTATCATTAAAATCAAAGTTCATGTCTGAATTTGAAACATTAGAGTTTAAAATTATTAAAATCAGAGTTCATGTTTGGTATAATAAAAGCATGTATATATTTAAATTCTTGGATAGTAATATTAAATAATTAGAAAATATAAATGTAATTATATTTTTTAGTTTATATTTTTAGTACATATAAATATTACATAATATATAAATATTATATAATTGCAAAGTAACAAATAAAATTACATTTATAAATATTTTAATAAATATTATATAGTATAATGATTTGTAAAATTTGCAAAATTAATCATCAATCCATCGATCTCATCAAATCCATCAACTTCAAGTTAGACCAAACTGCAACTTTAAAATTTTCAAATCAGACTGGACCACAAGTTTGAAATTTCAAGTTAGATCAGACTACAACTTGAAAAACTTTTACGTCAGATCAGACTGATCCCATCAGTTCAGTTTGATCTGGTTTGGTTTAGCTTGAACTTAACAACACTAGTCAGAATTTACATCAGAGTTTAAAATATCAGAGTTTAAAATTAAGAGTCAGAGTTCGTATCAGAGTTTAAAATGTCAGAGTTTGAAATTGTTAAGGTCAAAGTTAAAAATGTCAAAAGTTAAAAATGAAAAATGCAACTATATAGAAAAACTAAAAAAATACAACTATTACAAATCACTATTACTTACAAGACATTAAAAGATAATAACATAATACTACTATTACCTACAAAATAATAAAAAGAAAGAAACAAAAAAAAATATGAAAAAGAAATGAACAAAAAAAAAAAACAAACCAGTATAAAAATTACTAACCAAAAATGGTTAATATAAATAGGTAAAATTCATTTCTGATGAATTATTTTTAAAATATAAATTTATGCATTATAAAAATTAAGGTGAAATTCATTACCTAGTGAATTTCTATTAAATTCACCTCTGCAAATTAACCTTTGGTGACTGTCAAATAAATTTTTAAATAAAATAAAATTTAATATTTACTAGTTACTATCCATTGCTTTGCAATGGGTTTTAGTTTAATTCTGATCAGAATTATAAGTATACATATCAATTTTCTTTTTTAAAAATTTGCGTAATCTTATACTACTATTTGATCCAATTTTTGTAGAAAATAAAATTTCTTTTTTTTAGAATTTGTATAATGTCACATGATAAAATTATACAATTATAAAGCATTTATTTATACCATTAATTTAAAGGTAACAATTACACAACAAATATTTTTAATTATATAGATTTAAAAATTTTATTAAATACAGTATTTAAAATATTTTATATTATATTTTAAAAAAAAGTATTTGTATTTTTTTTTATTATTGTATAGTTATCACTGAATATAACAAATCTTCTGTTCTAAAGGATTTAGTTTAGTATAGAGTAAATTTGTTATATAATATACTGAACTTTTAGTAATTTTAGCCAAATTTATAGTGCTGGCCAGAATTATAATTTTGCTTAATAAGAAAAGTTATACATTAATTATTGATAATTTTGATCAATACTATAAATTCAATCCAATTTAATATATATATAGTCATATGACTATTTATTATAGAAATAAAAATTCTATATTTAGTTGTTAAGATGAGCATTTTATTATAGTAATTCAGTATAATTAATATAATTAATTATAAAAAATTCAGTTCTGGGAACTTATAATTAGTTTTCAGTATATATAGATTCATTATAATTAGTAGTAACTGTAAATTTTTTTTTATAATAAATTTTATTATAATTTATAGGTAAGTTATAATCTTTCTTTTATACATAATACCTTTTTTTTTATATAAAAAAAAGTCTATTTTTATTGATATTATTATTTTAAAATTTAAAATTATATATAAATATTTTTTTAATTATAATATAAGATTTTAGTAAAGAAAATAATAATTTTATATAGGGATATGTATTATAATGTATTCCTTCTTATATTATATGATTAAAATAAAATTTGATTAGTTTTGCTAATAAAATATTTAGATTTTAGATTCAGAGAATTGTTTTTTATTTGTAAGAATGATTCTGAAAATTTTAATTAATGAATTGGATTTTTTTAAAATGGATTTTACTTTAAAAAATATTAGTATAACATACTAATGTTTTTTTTTTTTTAATTTTATAAGAAATAGCTTTAAAAACTTTGGTGAGTTTTACTTTTTTAAAATAAACTTCAAGAAATATTAATATAATATTTTTACAGAAACCTTAAATTTTTAATTGATACCAAATTAATATAATGACAATATTAAATTTATATCATAAAGATATCAATATGCAAAATGATATAGTTATAATATTAATATAATATCATCTTAATATTAATACAGAATATCAAAAAGATATCATAAAAATATTTA